>JASHHO010000091.1:0-299378 GCA_039763685.1 Aspergillus micronesiensis | reverse complement strand
GCCAGACAAAAAGTGGAACTCTGTCTTTGAAACAATGCACTTGGGATGGATCTCGGGTCAGCAGTCAGACCATTGCCGGCGCAGAGACAGCCAAATCGACGAGACGACACAGACGAGACGGAGCGAGTCTTCTCGTCGAATATATAGGCTCCTGCTCCCACCGGAACAGCGCGATTTCAGAGCAAAGACATTGTTTGATATTGAAGCTCCGCCGTCAATATCACCCAACCACTACGACGACCACCCCGATGGAACCTACCGATTGGAGTGCATGCTCTGCTCCAATGACGCGGCGAGCCACCAATCGCGAGGCCGTTTAGCTACACTGGTGCCTCGGTGGACTGAATCAGTGCCGCTCGACGAGACGAGAAAAAAAAATTTCTGCGGATGGAGTGGCCCTTGAGCGAGTGACTCCGCGAGGTAAACACCGAATGGAACCATGGAACGGGTCGACGAGGAGGAAAATAGGGGAACTGCGGAGCAAAAGCCATTCGCGATCTTCGCTTTGGCCGCTCTGCATTCCTTTCACTCATGAGATGGTACTATCGAGGGAGTCCCGAGTCGACTTCCCGACTCCAACATCCCGTCATCGTAGGCACCGGTACAGTCAGAATTGGCGATAGAGTTTCCCGTTACTATTTTCACCACATCAGCAGAGCCGAGAGAAGGACAAGAGAGGAGAAACAGAATCCCGTCTGATGAGTCCATCGCCCAAGCGACGATAATCTGGGTAAATTGCGAGCTCATTTGTATGCGACTGTCCCCACCGCACCCCTTTAGTGGGTGAAACACGATGCGCCCCCACGGACGAATGGCTACGGAGGAAGCCAGAGGAGGACCGAGTGTGCTCACACCAGCAGCGGCGCCGGCGGTGGAGCCCGGCATCAACACCGCCACGGCATGTGCGGCGTGCATTGGGTGCGGTGGATTCCCGGCGCAGTGGAATCCGTCTGCCTTTGGCTCGCTACGGGCCTCCAAGGTTGAAGCTATCGACGTTAGCTCGATCCGATGGGGAATGAACATCCCCACTCGGGCGATGGAGGCGCGGTTCTCCGTTCGTCTGAGTGATCTTGTGTGGTTTTCAGCCTCAGTAGTGGGTGGTTGTCGGTGGTTGTCGGTGGTGCCGGAGGAGCAGAAATGGCTGATGGGGGGGTGATCCTTCCCCTGCGTTGCCGATCACCCACCTTATTCTCTTCCCGCACCAACCCATATCAAACCTTTCCATGTCTTCCCCCGGAAACCTAGTCAATGCTGTACTACAGACGGAGTAGGTATCCTCAACCAGGAGAATACGCAAGCCAGAGCTAGAGGCATACTATTCCTAGACTCACCTCGTCAGCCCCGTCGTCATCGTTTCAGCCACATCCACCCCCACTTGTTCTTCGCCGGTTCCGTGGCATATGACACTGTCGCTGCGATCCATTCAGAATCTGCAGTTGTGTTCGAACATGTTCTGTCTCCTGGATAGTTCGAGACCATTTCCCACTGGTACATCTGCACTAGATCCGGGGCGGTGGGTACATCCATCTCCGAGATCCTTGAGATCTATCTGGGGAGCACGAGGAGTATCTATCACGCACGCGTTCTACGCGGACGACAAAGCATGACGACTAAGCACAGAGATATAACCTCCCATCGATTGGACATAGGCATGGTTCGTTAGCCACAGATACCTAACCCCATATTCCGTCTACTCCGTACGGCCGTTCTCGACGCGTCAACTGCGGGTCCATAGACCCAACTAGACACTACTTGCGGTGATAGCCGTTAAACCTCGGGAGTAGCCACGATCGATCGTCACGATCTCGCCGTTGTCGTGGACGTGCGTGGCGGGTTCCCGTTCAAACCCGCTTTTGCTCTGGGTCGAGGCTCGAACCGGTTTTAGGGTTGGCATGTCTCATATCCGCATGTCAAACCACAGATGGTCTGAAACAAGCAGTCTAATTTTGTACCTGATGGCAGCGGATGATGCTTGCTGTGGGGATTGCTAGGTTTGAATCCCGGTTCTAGGGTTGGGAACAGTCAAGCTGGATGACTCCAAAGAAATACATATAAGTGAGGCGTAAACAAATGCAAGTCTGATAGTAAAACACGAATGTATAACGTCTATCACATGTCATGTACACGTCGGATAGGTAACAGATGCAGTAACCAAAAACCCAGATGCTCCAATTCATCTCTCGTCGGTATACATAAAACATTCACATCACGAACAGCAGGTTGACATCTACCCACGCATTAGCCCATTGTCTCGCTGCCTTGACGTCGGATGCACTCACCAAGAGGATGCTACAGCTCAGCTGCGGCTTCTGCGTATCTTCCCCTCCAGTTCCGACCGATCGAATTCAACAGCTGGAGGTAACTTGGGTTCGGCCGTTGCTGAAGCGTCTTGATAAACGCCCAACTGAGCGCCCCACGGCTTCCCCGTCTTGGAACGTATCCGCCCTATCCGACCAGTCAGTCCTGCGTCCAGGTCGCTCTACTTATCAGACGGGTGGGCCGACTTACGAGGTTTGAGTGTCTTTTGACCCGGAGAACATAACCACGTCCGCAGTGACGTCTTCGTCATCACTGTCCGCTGTCGTGCCGAGTCACCGATTGCGGCTTTCTTGAAGAATCCGATGGCCGTCTGCGCCATGCCGCTGAGGTCACCTCTGCCGTACGAGTTGATCGCGCTGAGAGGTCCGTCGCCGCCTCCTTCGCCAAGTTGGGTTCTTTCAGAATTCCCTGGGTGGAGTACACGTAGGGAAGGTCGAGTGCGGTGCCGGAGTGGCAGGAATCGAAGATGGCCGTCAGCCGAACCCCTGGCTGGAGAGGACGGACCCTGTCGTCGGTCAGTGGGGGGGAAAGGTGAACAGAGAAGAGGAGACAAACATGATCGCGTGCATCTCGTCATCCACGATATGCCCGAAGTGCGGTAATCCACTGGGTAAATCACATCGTCGTACCCTACACCTGTCAGCTGACTTTCCTTGCCTACAGATGCAGACTACCTACCGTCCTCTTCGTCTCCGTCTAGATCGGAGTGCGTCCACCGTGTCCTACAACGTGTTAGCGAGCTGACACTACCATATCTGACACATGAAGGGAGCTACCTGAAAAGTGGATAAACAGAGAGTCGTTCGGCTGAGCATCCTTCACGAGCCACTGCATGGCCCGCAAGATGTTCGCCTTGGTGGCATGCTCATCGGGTTCTTTTGATCATCCGTCAGAATGACCATGTCCTCCCGACGGTACCCCGATTTCTCATGCAGATAGGTCGACATGTTCGCGACATCGTTGATACACCCGCGCAGGGCGTTGGGCTGGCCGAAGTAGTTAATGCCGATCAACAGCGCCTTGCGTCGGCCGGTACACAGGGAGTACTGGAAGCGATAGTTGGACGGGGCACCCTTGCCAAAATGCTGCGCCTCCTGCGGGGGGCGGGGCGGGAGTTGACCCCAGGAGGGGGAGTGATCTGTATCACCGTTAGCCAAGCGGTCGATCTCGGTTCGTCAGGATCTTGGCTTACTGTGGTAAGCGCGGGGATGGGTGACGGTGGTGCACCGTAGGGAGCCGGGGGAGCATGATAAATGTGGGGGGCGGGCGGCGGATAGGGTTTGGTGATGGCTGGGAGGGCCGGGGGAGGATACGGACTGCACCGGTTAGTCACTCAATTGCGATCTGGCAGCTGGTGTGTGGACATACTAGGGAGAGTGTCGCGGTGGCCACGGTTGTTGGCCGGGATAACCCCCCGACCAACTTTGACGAGGCGGAGGAGCAGGCGGGCCCGAGTGGTAGTACATTAAGCACTGTCGGTGTCCGCGAGGCTGGAGGGGGGTGGTGGAGGGAGGAAGGGTGCAAGAGGGAGTCCGGAGAGGGTGTTCTGGTCGAATGATTGTTGCCTCGTGTGGGTGTTGGGAGAAATCCTTTCACGAGGGGGTTTTGCGAGTGGGGAATTTCACGATGGTGAGTCGGATACGAGTATACAGTTCCAGTTCAGCTCGGCAGTGACCACAGCGACGGGACCACCACGAGGCCGTAGACGGGGGAGCAGACGGGGGAGTAGGAGAAGTGAGGAGCGAGGAGAGATTGAACGAAAGAAGAAATTAGAAGAAGAAGAAGAAGAAGAAGAAGAAGAAGAGAAAAGCGACCATGACGAGAGAAATTCGGAGGGATCGCCAGTCCGAGAGGCGGGCTGGCTGATGCCGGCGGAGTCGGGCGTTGGATTGGCCGGGAACACGGCAGCGGAGGCTCCCTGCCTTCTGCCTGAGTCGTCCTGTTCGTCCTGTTCGTGTCGTGTCCAGGAGGCTGTTCAGCCCTACGTACACTGTCCCCATCTGCATCGACGTTGTTCGCCCTCCTCCTATCACACGGCCACCTTTTATCGGCTCTCCCACCCCGTTCCATGGTTCTTCCCCGCCCTGCGATTGTGGGTGACCTTCGGCCGCTAGGCACCAGCATACCCAGTAGATGCATTCGCTCGTAGGGCTGACGGCCATCGCGCCATTCGACTCTTTTCGGTGCTTGGCTCGCTGTCACTGGATCCCGTGGGGTTGCCTCTGGTCCGGAGTCTCTCCGATTGACGTTCTTGCATGTTCTCTCCTTCATTCATTCTTGTTTCCTGCAGAAACAAAGCAGCCTAGCCCGGAGACTGGGCGAGTTTGCCTCTCGGGCAACGATTCCTGTCTAGTATAAACTCACTGCCCCGCCGCTATGAGCCGGGCTCAAAACTAAGCCTCCTTTCTGCAACTACCGTGTACTTCTCCCCCAGTCGGGCATTCATCCCATTCGGATCACCGTCACGGTCAAGCCTCTTGGCGCCCATCTCGCAGATACACAGCGACTCCAGTGGAAACTCTCGGGCCCAAACAAAGGGATTCGCCTCCGACGGTGATCCTTTGGGGTCATTGGCCCTTTCGCCCCTGCGGAGGGATCTCTCCCTTCCCCGCTCGTACCCCCCCTCGCCTGAGGGTCACAATCACTGATGTAGATCGAGGTATTGTCCGTTCGCTATCAACATAGTAGTCTCATAGTGGGCCAAAATGTCCCCAGCGTCAAATGAATACCGGTCGTTCTTGCGACCCTTCCCTTTCCCTGGCCCATTCGTCGGCTTCCTGCCTTTGATATAGATGGTGTTGACCACTGTCGCATGCAGCAGTAATGGTCGCACCTGTGGCTTGTAGGGTCTCACATTTACACTGTCTGAAGGCGGTTCACTCTGTTGCGGTGGCGGGTTGTCTTTCTTGATTTCGCCTTGCAGGAACCCAGCCTCAAGAAACTTGTCTCGCAGCAGCGGCAGAACGGGTACAAGCGGAGGTGGGGTCGACCGGGCCGCATGAAGGACTGTAGCACTCGCGCTCGTGGGAGAGCATGCAGGGACTCCAGAGAAACAGTAAACGGCGCATATGAACTCGTAAGCAACAGCATTATCATGAGGTAGCTGTCCTCGCTTCTTAGCGCGTGTTTCTGCCTCTGACATCAAAGAAACCAGGTCGAGTTGCCGGAAGAATCGCACAGCATCGTTGAACCGCTCCTGGGTTGGGAGGCTCATCACCCCGAGGGTCAGATGCAGAGTCCCGACGGGCCGTATGGCACCATCAGGAATGAGTGGTTGTAGCTCCTGGGGTCTACTCGCATTCGACGATGGACCGGAAGGGATCTTTGATTTGAATGTCGCGATGGATGATTCCAGTTGAGGTAAAGAGACAGAGTTGACCAGTGGCAGACAGAGGAAATGGGGTGAGAGGAGGCCGTTTCTCTTTTCTGCGGTGCGACTGAGGCGCCGGTCTCTTTTCCTGCGACATTGTTGTCGGGTGACTGGGACAATAATTTCGAATAAAAATGGAGCGTGACGGCCAGGAAGAAGGCAAAGGCCTCAGAGGCCTAGCAAAAAGCATTTTATCGGTTGATGATGAAGTTCCGTAGAGGTATGACGGCAGAGAATATGGAGAGCTAGTCGAGCCAAGGATCATGCACATGTCTGCGCTCTGCCAAGATAGTCCCTAAATTGTCAGAAAGGACATAAAGGAGACCCCAGCGATAAATCAGTATTCAAAAGAGACAACATCAACAATGAATCCGTGGGAAGGACCTTGATGGAGACCGAGGTGTTGCGGTGGTGAAAGCGGCCACTCACAGCACAGCCGAAGGAAACTAAGCCAAGCTCAGCTATGATGCCATCCATCGACTGTCTGTCCGCTTTCTGTCCGCTGCTCTCCACCATCCCATTCCCTCCATCTGGTCTGCCATTCTGCTCCCATCCGCCTTCCTCTCCGTCACCCATCGAATATCCCATACCCACAGTCTCAACACCCTCACAATGCTCTTCCGCGTGTCGCGAGCCCTCCCCTCCGCCCTCCGACCGTCTCTCCGCGTCGGCCGGATCTCCGCGCCCGCAGCCATCCACCACCACCAGCAACCGTCCCAGTCGACCTCTCTCCCTCGCTCATCGCATCGGAGCTTCTCCTGCACCTTGTACACCCGCAAGGGCATCTTCCCGGGCTCCTCGGATCCTCCCGCCCCAGACCCTCAGTCGCACAACGTCGCCGGCGCGGCCTCGCACGTCACCGAACCGTCCCCATTGACCGACAACGAGTACCACGAGTACGCGGAGCACTATCTCAATGTCCTCCAGAATGAGGTCGAGAAGGCACAGGAGGATGGCTCGGATATGGAGGCTGAATACAGCGTGCGTCTACCTCCCTGCACCCCTCATCCTCCGCATTGTCGTTGTTTCTTTTCCATCCCCCTTTTACCCCGAGCTCACTCCAGCAAGAGGATGAACGACTAAGTTTTCGGTGTGAATATAGGCTGGCGTACTGAACATCGGTCTCCCCGGCGTGGGCACATACGTGCTGAACAAGCAGCCGCCCAACAAGCAGATCTGGCTCAGCTCGCCGATCTCCGGTCCCAAGCGGTACGACTGGGTGGTGGAGGGCGACCAGATGCACGAGAAGCAGGATACGCGGCCCTCGAACGGACAGTGGGTGTATCTCCGTGATGGGTCGAACTTGACGGATCTGAACTCGAGTTGACGTTGAGTATCCCGAAGGATGTTTATAGTGAGATTGAGGAGTTGTGAAGTGAAGTGTCTTTGGTCTCAATGTTCTGGCAGGCTGGGATAGCACGAGATGCATTAGTTGACGATGGAGGTTGTAGGATATGATGAAAGGATGAGTTTACTACTACTGTTACTACTGTGAGACAGATAATACATTCGGCATCGGGTACATATGTGCTAGTACTTGTTGCGCAGATAGGATATGAGAAAGATTCAATTCGTTCAGTCATTTATTCATTCATTTTCATCCTCGTACACCGACTCATTCCCCTCTGGTGTTGGTGGTCAAAACACAACACATGCATGATCCCATACAAGTAAGATGCCCTGGAGGATCCAATGCAGTGCTTTGTATCCAAACCTAACGAGACGGTCGCTCTTCATCCCACCCTGAGCCAGAAATCCGAGAGCGACATCGGATGCGCACAATAATGCGTCATCTGGACATCTACGCCCGAACTGGGCGGAAGTGCGCTTTTCGTCCTCATCCGCGTCGCGGGCGCATTTATGCCATGGTGCTTGCCACAAGGCGAAGGTATAACCACATCAATGGGCTGCTTGCACATTCGACATATCCCATATAACTAAGAGACCGTGACGGGACTTTCATTATGCCTGGACCGCACACCTTCCGTCGGGCCTTGACCATTGTTATCCGGGAGATCGCTCTGGAACAAAAACGTGTTAGAAGATTGTAATGTCTAGGTAGCATAGATAGAACAGCGACTAACCACATCGTAGATCACCCGGATCATCAAACTGCAGCTAGGACACACGCCGATATCCTCGCCATCGCGGAGGTCATCGATCGCGATCTCGAAGCGGTCGCCACAGGGACACGGGTAGTGGTAGATTTGGAGCGTTGGGTCGTAGGTCATGTCTTCGATCTCGATCTCATCGTAGATGGAGATAGCGTCGTCGGCCATTTTGAATCGATAGGTGTGTCTTCTGACAGCAGAAAGTGGAATAATGCGATCGTGATAACGGAGTGAAGGAGAGAGGGTTCCTGGCGCAAATAATATCTTATCGGAAAACTTTTGGGGAGGTCATGTGATGAGGGGGAGTGGCGGGCGGGAGTATGCCCAAATTGGCTTAGTGCATCCTCCGACATTGTATGTAAAGTTCTCTATATTCTTGTCAAGTATTATAGAGCTAATGCATCCCCAGACACAATCAGGCGTTCAAAGACCAGTTGCAGGTGTCTGCTAATACCCCATGATTCCCAGCTTCTAAGTATCTGGCAAGCCTCGAGCAGCAACCGTCTTGCCCCCTGTGACCCCTGTATACACCCTACGCCCGCGATTCGGGGCACAAGGGATACCGTGCCAGAAATCCAGGCTTCCTCTTCGCTCGAGCTCATCTTGCGATCCAAGTAAATGTCGGTACTATCAGCAGCATAATTGCTGCAGTCGTGACAAGGTTGTAACGTCGCATATGCCCAGATGGTCAACGTAGCGAGCGAGAGAAAACTAGAGGCTCCATGGTACATGCGCACCGAATCAGTTCGGAATAATGCAAATAGAACAGCAGCATGTCGGACAGCCGTTCGAGCATGAATTCCATTGTTCTGACCCAGCCATGACGAGGTCTCTTCCTGAGCGGATTGTTTGCTGGCTTCGGTCGCCAACCAGCCTACCGAAGCACAAAGCCGTTTGAACGGCAGGTACAACAAAATTGACACGACGTGGTAAAGCTTGTCCGTCGTGATTGATAACTGGTGATTTGGTTGTCTAAGCGATGACTGGGTCAAGCTGGTCAGCTTATCCACTGCCCATTGTCGCCAGTTGGTGTATATCGGATTGTCGAATGCACCCCCATAGGTCGCTGTGGCTTGGCTGCTCACGAACCATGCATTACAGGTTTGTAGCATTAGTCGTGACTGGTGATAGATACATGCTATGCATATTACTCTTGTGAGATCGCCGATACTCGACTGAGATAGATCCCCGCTGGCTAGGATGTCCTTCGGACTGATGGATTTACCTTCGCAAAGATCAGCAATCAATGGTCTAGATACCCCAAGGTAAACTCACTTAGCATCAACTCCTCCACGTTCAGATCATCAACAGCACTATCCCAGGTCTTTTCGTCACAGGGTATACGAAGATCAATTTCATCCAGCGTCATAATGAACGGTATATCATAATGTAAACTGTATTGGCAATCGAGGAGCTGTCGAGGTCAGAAGACAGCCGAGATAACTGGACAGGTGCTACATACCCAGCCGCAATATACTATCCTTAGCTCTAGTTCTCGTCGTAACCATCGTTGATAAAGTATCTTTCGATCCTTCGTAGCAGCATCTGCACGAGATCGTTGCTGAAGACCTGCTGCGGTTCCGCGGCAAATGGTGACCACATAACTTCGTTGAAATTGCGCTTTGAGGACATATTCTCGTTCACCGGAATATGCGGTGTCAATCTGACTGAGGATAACAGATTGGGCGAAAGGGATCTCAATGGATTGATCGATCTCCTGGTCGCACTGTCATTTCGACTGTCAGCAATCCCTTCTTCAACAACCATAGCGAGTGATACCATACAAGTCTGCTTATAGACATTCTCAGACAATCACCAAGTAACTTTGTATATTGTAAGCTTTGGGGGCCCGAGAATAATGGCTTCCAATGGTAACGACTGCTAAGTTCAATATGAGAGGGGCTTCGCATGGGTTGAAAGTCACTCTATGCAGCAGCGGCAGACTGGCATGAAAATGTTCAAAGTATAACTGAATAAACATATTCATTACAGCTTGATTCCTAAGGGGAGCTAAGTCCACACCACGCTCTACTGCAGTACTATCGTTACACCGAACGATATAATCATAAAGTTCAGCAACTTTTGTGGCGGTGATTTTCGGGACGTGTCCAAAATCGTCCATTTGAAGGATATCGGAAAGTGATGGTCGTCCGCATCCATGTTTATCTTTCGCTGTATAAGACCCCCTGTTGTCGAGGAAGGACTTTCCGGTCTTATCTAGAGAAGAGGTCGGTTTCTGTGATGGAGAGGCTGCCAGTGGATAACTCGTCCAAAGGGAGGCTGGATCATTCCATACATCGACCTTTCATGGTCAGAGCTTTCAAGAAATTGCAGTGCGAGTACCACTTACTCATCAATCGGACGCTCTCGGTGCACTTGTGGTATACTTGTTTTATGTGCACCTGTGAAGCTGGGCAAACCTTGTGTAAGGTCAAGTTCCTCAGGTGAGACAGTATCATGGAATGCATTATCCCCTAGGTTGCCGAACTCGAACGGAAGTAGCCAATCTAAGTCAGAGAAGTTACCCCAGTCTCGTCCCATATCAGCCATGTGAAGCTCATCGTTGACTGCAAGACAAGTATCCCCAGGTTGTTTTTGTAGGGGTTGATCTACACCGGCGGATGGCTCAGGAAAAGAAACATCATTCCAGCTGGGCGAGCAGGCACACCAGGTACTTCCGGCAGTGGAGTGGCATCTGCTGATACTGTCTGATTTAAGCTTTCCCACTGCGAGCGCTTTTTGGCGCGACGCTCCGTTGAACGTCTCGAGTAAACACAATCACCCCCTTTGGACATGCAGCGTTGGCACGGAGAGCCTCCAGGGCAGCGCTGCTTTGACCGCGCACAACTCAAACAGGCTGCACTTGCTCTCGGCGCTGAGGCCCGTGCAGGCTTTCGCCTGTTAGCTGGACAATTGGTCGTCACATGGCGACTGAGAGCGTCGCTATTGTCTGTCGGGTTAGTGGAGCACAAATCCAGCGAGACACAAGTATACATGCCTTCGGGAAAACCGTCGATCACAACTTTGACATTGAAAAGGACGGTGATTCAGATGAGATCGCACATGTCGCGTCAGGTGCTCCTGTCTTCCGAAGGAGGCACCACAGAAAGTGCAGACTATACCCAGGCTATGATTCGCACATCGGCTTGAGGCTTGTTCCGGCATTGCGGAGGCGAGTCGGGTTATCCGATGCGAATCGCTTCAACTGAGTTCCCCAGTCGGATAGCGTGGAGCAGGTCACCGTGTGAAATGAAGAAATGGCATGAAATACGTATGAATCAGATGGCGATAGGCCCGTCTTTAAATCTTGCCGACTGCTCCTCTCGGCCCCGCAAGAACTGGAAATGTGGGGAGTCTGGCTTTTAATCAATCATGTCGGTTTCCACTGTCGATCCCTTTCGACTGTCGGCTCCACATTTCACTCGGCATCACTGGCATCTATGAGATGATGGTTCAACAACTTTCCTCGCTGCTTCTGTATAAGTACACCCAGGGAGCTATTGAAGATTCTCCAAATCAGTGCTATGGATTCTGTAACGTTGTCAGTCTTTGAGCCGCAAGCTCCAGCAATGGCAGCCAGGCTGTTGGCTCTACTGGTACTCACTTACCTGGTCTTCTTGCTCTTCAAACGCGGAAAACAAGAAAGGCATCGACTTCCCTTGCCTCCAAAGCCCCCAGGTGCGTTTATCATTGGAATGCACTAGACATGATCAAAGCAGCGAAAAGCAATACGGCACATCTCTTGATGAAGAGACTAGCCGATGAATACGGAGAGATCTTCCGCTTGCAAGTCGGTCCTGTCACGGAGTTTTTCCTCAATTCAGACAGGGCAGTCAAGGTGAACCTATCCACACAGATGGGATGTTTCTGGCTTTGCGTGATCAGATAATAATGTGTGGATTCAGGCGCTTCTTGATCGATCTTCAGCACAAACGTCAGAGAGGCCAAAATGGATCGTGAGCAACGAGCAGATTTGCAACAAGCTCAACGTACTCTTGCTAAATGCAAGCGATCCTCGATGGAAGGTATTTTACAGCACAGCTTCCTGACCATCTAGTGAGGACGTTGATACTAAATTACCCTTCCAGCATCAACGCCGAGCCATCCATAGTGGGCTTACGAGCATTCCCAAAGCCGATGCAGGTGTACCGTAAGTGCAATTAGGGTCACCCTCTTCAAGTGTATCTGACTGTCCAAGGGTTCTGCATTTTGAAACAGCAAAGTTTCTGCACGAGATCGCAAACCATGCAGACCTAGGCCGATCCAGTGCCTCTATCTTGCAAGGTATTGCGAGATATACCTATAGCAGCTTTGCCTCCCAAACATTTGGCATGGAAGTAGGTTCAGCAGAGATGGTTTCTTCTGGCGCGGAGAGCTGATAGTCTTATTGAAGATCCCAGATCGAGACAACCCTGTGATTCATTATATTCACGGTAAAATTTGTGGCTCTTTGATTAGCGCACGGGAGATAGCTAACATTGGTAAAAACCGGCCTGGCACAGATTATTGGCACTTTTCCTGGGTCTCATATCGTTGACATATTAACCTGGCTGGACTGTCTACCCCTATGGTTGAAGCCATGGGAGCGCAGTGCCCGTGCCAGGTTCCAAAGGGACCTGGATTGGTGTCTGGAGAAGCTGGAGGTCAGCTCAAATCCACACTTCCACATCACCAGACTTTGTGTGATCTGACGTATTCGGTTTATAGAGAGTGAGACAGGGCATAGCGGAAGGGGGACAGAGAGTTCCAAAAGACGCGTTCTTACCGACTGTGATCAGAGATGAAAAGAAATGCGGCTTTGCAACAGAACAAGAGGCCGCATATCTCTCCTTGCAGCTCATTATCGGCGCCGCTGACACTGTACGCTTTCCCATGCCATCATCTGCATGCATAGTACTGAATTTCATGCACAGAGTCAGATATCTACCTGGTCTTTCCTCGAGGCAATGATGCTATTTCCAGAAGTCCAAGAAAAGGCGAGGCAAGAGATCGGTAGGTATCTCTATTGGTTCAATGACGTGTTTTCTTATACGAAGTATAGAAAAGGTAGTCCAAGATCGTCTACCAGAATATGCCGACCTAGAACGCATCCCATACATCCGTTGTCTGATGAAAGAAACATGGCGATGGAGACCCCCAGTCGCATTGGGACACCCTCATTGCACAACTAAGGAGCTCGAATACAAAGGCTATCGGATTCCTGCTGGTGCACGATTGCACGTCAATGCCTGGTAGGAATAACCCAGTGACAGGTGTAAGGCAATAAAGACCAGGCTGATAATGATCGACTGCTAGGGCCATCGGCCACGACTCAGGGAGACACGAAGATCCAGAGCGGTTTTGGCCCGAGAGATATGCAACCGATTCAACCACAGTTCGTCCATCATCTCACACCGCTTAGTCACCATGCTAACATGAGTCCAAGACGATGCAAAGCATAAATGCCAAGGATGTTTCGCAGCGTGATCATTTTGCTTTTGGTTCCGGGAGACGAGTGTGTGAGTGGAAAACACAACATCGCGGAATTCAAGCCTTTGACATCAGTTAAGGTCCGGATACCATGTGGCCGAAAGATCCCTTGCTATCGCAATCATGCGTTTATTATGGGCCTTTCAAATCGAGCCATCATCAGATGCCGCTCAACCACCTTCCCCTGAGAGCTATCGGGGCAGCCCACCCGGTAACGCGAGCGTGAGTATGCCGGTGACTCTAACCATCAGGAATGAAGAGAAGAAGAGAATCATCAACCGCGAGTTCGAGAAATTGCAAGCGGATCGCTCCCCACTGGTAGGTGCATCCTTCAAGATCTCAGAGTCGGCATTAATGTCGGCATCAGGAGCGTCTCGCATAACACGGAATCGACCGCAGGTCCCGAGGTTGTTAGGGAACGGGTAGATATTCGAATTTCCAACTAGCATAGCGGTGACGTCTCAAATATGTGGTAAAACAGTGTGTGTAGTGAAAGAAGTTGTTGGGTATCTTTGTGCATGTCATAACAAACCAATTCCTATCCGTTCAATTGTTGGATTTCCATCCTGACATTCTCAATTTCCTGGAGTAATTGCCCATACTTCCGCGCAATCTCTCTCACGGGCCCTGACGCTCCAGAATCTGCTTCCGCATACGCTTGAAGCTCCCCTTGTGCCCGAACCCGCCGGTCCTCAAGCTGTTCACGGATGCTTTGGAGATGCTGACGGTACCGAGCAAGCGCAGCTGTAACCTCCGGGGTATGAATCGTCGCCGAGATATCCAATTGCATGACACTGCCGAACCGTTAACTCAGTTTACGATAAACAACCCACTACACAGGTCATACCTTAGTTTTCCTTCCACACCTTGCGCAACCATGGCGAGATGTTCTGCCTTCGCCTTCGTCGCCCGAGCTAATGCCCCGTGTTTTGCACGTTCGAGCAGCGTCACCGTTCGCTCGAGAACCGCTGCCCGCATCGCCAACACCCTTGCTGCCGTCGCTGCCATCTTTGCACGGGCTGCAGGAAGCTCTGATAGCTGCGCAAGACGCAGAACTCGCATTCTTTCATTAAGTTGTGATGGCAAGGAAACTTGTGCAACCTTAGCCATAGACTGCCGAGCGCGGTGTCGAGGCCGTCCCCCCTCGGACTGCGTGTTATTTCCAGTATTGATCCCGGCGTCTGCGATCGATCGAAGGTTTTGGACGGATGATGATAAGGCGCGAGAAAAATGTGGCATTAACGAGGGGAGATTGGCGTAGAAGGCGTCGATATCCGGGCCTAGGAGGAGAGCACATCGACACCAGGGCGAAGAGCATCTTGGTCAGGGTCGAGTTGCCGAGGGGATGAATCGAGATATAACGAGATAATGACAGCGGGATCGCGACACTAAGCCGAGCGCAAATGATTGTTAGTCGATAATGTTCTCTTGCTCTTCCTTCATGCGGAGGCCACGCGGTGTACCGACCTCATCTGGTAGTCCACTGTCAGGGTCAAAGGCTAAGCGTCGCAAGGTCCGCCTCTTGATGTGCTTTTTAGAGCTCTGGATCTGACATTGCCTCAACTCCTGATGTATTTGATTGTGTGTCAACAACTCTATCTTTTTGAAACTATCGTAAGAGCTTGAGGGGGTCTAAAATTGACCAGTCAACATACTTCCGTGACAATCTTGCGGTCGGGCTGCGCATCATGAGCGCGCGTTGAACCATCGGGATTGAGCAGGTTCAAAGTCAAATTCTGGTAGAGCTTTTTGAATTGAGGATTGTTCTCCAGGACGGTTGGGTCACAGGGTGGAATCATGGTGGTGAGCGTGCGGGGAATTGAGGGGATCAAGGAGTGAATGATGGAAGGCGGAAGGACGACCGGGTCGCATATGCACTGTTTGTTTGTTTCACCGGATCTCCACCGACATTTACAACTACGGAGTACAGAGTATCCAAGACCAATTTAAAATTTTTCGCTTCCATTTTCACATTTCTTTCGTAATCATACATGCACCTGGTGTTCTCACCAGCCAATCTCCTACACCGCATGAATGTCCGAAGGGACATGGAAGAGCTACCACACGCGACAATCCAGAGGGACAGTCTCAATCAGGAATCCCAGATAAGGCGTAGAAAGCTCCTATGCGGTGTTCACACCCGACGAAAGTAAACAGTTATGTACATGAATCTTCAGTGCCTGGAAAAGAAGATCAAACTGGCTAGCAACACAACATGGTTCGCTAATTGGAAAAAAACAACAGGGTTGTAGGCAATAAAAATGACAGCAGAAATAAATAACGAGAAGAATACGACAGCCAGAGAGTCTGAAGACGAATGCTTAGGCATGCATGCTTCAAATTCACAGGCATTCGATAGACCACCAGACGGAGGGCGTTCACTCCTCCTCGCTTTCCTCCGAGTCATCATCAGAGTCATCGCTGCTTTCATTGGCCTCAACAGAAGGAACGGGGTCGGGCGAGCGGCCACCGCCCTGGAAGCGAGAAAGATTGCTCTCAAGCATGTTGATCTGAGCCTCCTGTTCATACTTGCTCATAGGCTTGTTCTTCTTCGGCTTTGGAGCAGGAGCATTCATCCCAGCAGCGGTCGGAGTGGCCAGATCTTCATCTTCCATAACATGGGGGGCGTTCTTCTTGACAAATTTCAATAGCATCAGAAGACGTCGTTAGGAAGCTCATCGATATCCAACTCGATCTCGGTTTCTTGGGTACCCTTCGAATCAGTTAGACAAGGACAGACTCAATGCATGGGGAGGACAAAAGCATACCTTGAGAGCTGGAACGTTAGTCTGAATGATCCTAAGAGCCTCTTGCATCTTCTTATCCGGAAGGCTACTGATGCCATTGGAAATGATCTGCTTCTCATTGTATGTGACCCAACGCTGCTTCTCGGGCTTGGAGGATTTCGAGCTGCTCTTCTTGTCCTTCTTGCTGAGGCCCATAGCTCCTGTTTTCTTGCTATCCTTCTTTCCAACCTTTGGTTTCGAGGCTTTCTTCGAGGCAGGCGGGGTCTTCTTCTTCTTCGTGAGAACCTCAACTTGACGCGACATCTCCGCAATCTGCTTTTTGAGCATGTTGAGCTTCTCATCATCTTCTTCGCTCTCCTCGGCTTCCTCGTCGCTCTCTTCGGACGATTCCTCAGCACTGTGATGTTCGGGATGGGGCTCATGAGCTTCCAGATAACGAGTTTTCTGTGCCCACTTAGCGTTGAATACCTCTTCCAACTTTTGCCCAGCGATGTAGGTAGGGTCCCCTGGAATATTAAACTTGAAGCAATTTTTGAGCATCTGACGGAAATCGAGCTCAAACTCCTTTGCATTCTCGTATTGGCCCGTCTTGAGTTTGCCGCCGATGGTCGAAAGATCCATCGGCTTCTTGATGATACTATGGTAGGTAGGTATATTCAATGCGACAGGATCCACCGGGTAGAAGAACGGCATCGCATAGCTGTAGTGCTTCGTTTTGTAGACCTCGTCCAAGACCTCTTGGCAGAAGCGAAGCTCCCACTGGTATTTCTTCTTCTTGGGCTTTGTGGAGTAGGGTAGGTCGCGCTTGGGAGGGTGAATTGAACGCTTAGGACGGCCATCGACAGTGGTGGAATCACGACGAATGAGGGGAAGGCCTTCAGGGCCCAATGCGAATGTGGTCGACTGAGGAGACTCATTTGTGGGGCGAGCCACACTTCCAGTACTCGTCCTAGGCTCGCGACGGGCTGCGGAAGTTTTGGGGGAAATCTTTTTTGGCTTCTTCTCTTCGATCACATCGGGCCTAGGAAGGTTAAGCATCTGCTTTTCGAAGGTGCCCTTCAGCCTCTGGCCTTCTTGCGAAACCACATGGTCAGGTCCGTTAAATGTGACAGCATTATGAACCATCAGATTGAAGTCATGGAAGACTTCCTGGACATTCTTGTACTCATTGGCCTTGAGCTTGCGTTCCATGCTTCCAAGATCCATAGGCTGAGTGATGATCTGAGGGTAATGAGGAATGTTCATCTTGACCGGATCCACAGGATCTCTGTAGAAACGAGAATCATTCATTCGCTTAAGGCTCTGGATTCCTTTGAGAATGAACTTGTGCTGAACCTTAGTGATCGCTGATGCGCCATTGGTGGCTGGGGTGGTACGTGTCTCGGTAGGCGCGGATGGTACTTCGGGAACCTTGAACTCGCGGGGTGCAGGGGATTCGCCATCAATTTTGGTACGCTTCGCAGCGGGTTCGTCGCTCGCGTCGGCCTCGCGATCTCTAGACACTTTGGTCGGCGAAAGAGGAGCCTCCATGGGCGCATCCCGCATCTCCTGATCAACGGTTTGCAGAGGTACAATAGGTGCAGGCTGCGGATTCGATGAACCTTCTGACTTTGCTGGTGTAGAGGTGTGGTGGGGAAGCTCTGTTTGGGTCACAGGAGAGTCCTGCTGCAGCGGCTGGGCAGTGGCGCCTGCCGTTGCATCAATTGAGGTCCCGTGGTTTTGAATCATCCTGCGATGTTGCGCCGACGTCGGCCCCACTGGTCGATGCTTGAACGGCTGTCTCACTGGCGGGGGTGGTTGTTGTCGCCGGCTCTTTCTCGCTGGTCGCAGTGGCGTTGATCGTGAGGGACTTGCTTTCGTCCGTAGGAGGCGGTGCAGGTGACTTGGGAGGAGATGCGCTCTTATCGATACCATTTGTCTGAGTGTTGTGGCCATTCACTGTGGTGGGTGAAAGGGACTTCTCGGTGCCATTCATCGGCGCATCAAGCTTCGAGTCGGCTTTGGAGGCGTCCGCACTGTAATGAGAGGATTAGTGACTACGCGAGGTGAATTTGAAGAGTTGCGAATGGTACGTACCGATCAGCAGATGAAACGCCATTTGGAGATGGTGGCAATTGAGGCTTCTCCTCCTTGAGGATAGAAGGGGCCTCGGAGGCGGGGTCGCCATTTGAGGTCGCTGAGTGCTAAGGCTGCTTGGAAGAAAGCGCAATACAAGGTTCTAACAGACAACGAGGTAGGTGGCAGCTGATCTCAGTTATCGGGGAGGGGGCTTTTAAGAAGCGGCACGAAGGATCAACTGAATAGGTACTTTCTGCGCTATGACAGACAACTAACTGAATCGGACTGAGAACCGTCGAGCAGAAACCCCTGATGTGGGATGGCAGAGAACAGGAGAAGAGAGAAGGTTGTCTGCGCCGTCGCCGAGAATGACGCCACGATGTGAGACGATACAGGAAAGAAGAGGGTTAGCGCGGGTCGGAGGTGGAGAATGCGACAGACGACGAATTTATACTGCCAAGAGGCGGTGAGCAGCTTCCTGTCGGTCACGTGCACGGTCGGGCAGAATGACTCAGCCGGAGAGGCACGGTCGCTGGATGCACGAATGAGGCAAGTGCCAGGGGAATAGGTGAGAGGTGAGGTGAGGAACAAGTGATGTCCACGCCCACGTGAGAAGAACAAGAGAAAAAAAAATCAGGGGGTGGAAAATTAAAAGGACAAAGGCGGATGGCAACGGAGATAGAAAGTCGAAGAGCGACAGCGGACTGGTCTTCAAAAACAAAAAAAGGGTTGAGTGGTGGAAATATAGATCATAAAATCCAAGGGAGAAGGGAGCATAAAAAAAGGATGATAAGGGAATAAAAAAAAAATAATAAAGATAAGCAGCTGCAGGAGTGAGGGCTGGGATGATCCAATTTATTATTATTATGATGACGATGAGAGCGCGACGCGAAGAACGCGTGAGGTCATGGAAAGGTAATTTGCCCAGGGAACGGGAAGCCTCGGACACGGAAGTTGGTACCAGGGTCAGGTGAAGGAAGGGGGAAGCGTGACCGGCGCGCAGCTTTCTCAGCTCAGCTCCAGAAAAAGAGACTGAGAAAGTCGGAGGGGGTCCTAGAATCCTTAAGTACGAACGGCCGCGTCGCGCTCGTCCGTTCTGTGCCGCTAACTCCATCGGCCGCGCTAATCCCAATTACTCCAGTTCAAGCCATTCCGCAGCCGCTGATTGGCTGGACGATGACGCGTTCTACGAGCTGCCCGCTTTCATTGGTTGCTGTCCAGCCCCTTGGGCGGGTACTTCGTACCAGAAATCCTTTGTCGGAACCATCGAAGGGGGAGAAAATACACCAGGGAGGAAAAAAAGAAAAAAAAAATTCCCAACACCAGAAAACACCGAAGCTGAAATCGAAGAGAAGAGAAAAGAATAGTCCACACGCCTCTGGGTGGGTCTCAAGCTCAATTCAATCTGCATGGCACAGTATCCATCGTCGGGCCAAACGCGAAATTGTGATACCTGAATGAAATCAAATATGACATACCCAAATCCTGTTAGGCATTCATGGGAGGTTGAAGGGCAGGCAACATGGATGGGAAGCTACAGTCAGGGAAGACTGGCGCTGGAAGATTGGATGTGTCGGCGTCTGCTGACGAGCGGAACCCAGGGTTTGAGCCCTGAAACCCTCTCCTTGCGTCGTAATAGGTCTAGCTGTGAATGCTGATGTAACCGGACGACCACGCAAACGGCCAATCGACGCGCTGTCGTCGTGCCAAGAACCTGGAATGCGCTTTGTATAAATCAGAAATGTAAGTAAGATCAACGGAAAAAGAGGAGCCTGGAGCTATCAATCTGGCCAAAAGCCCATCTGTCACTCTCGCATTTGTCAATTTGGCCGTGAGCCCATCACGCAGTCCGGCCCTGCTTTTTTGAGAAGCCGTGGCTTGCCTCAAAACCCGATGCCTGTAGTCCAGGGTGGCGCCTTGTCGCATCCCTTGGTTATTGATTAGTGATGGTCTCAGTACAGCCTTCGTCCTCTCCTCACTGAAGTTGCAAGGTGTCGGTCTCCTTCAATCCTTCTGACTTGTCCATGGAGTGGGACAATTGTGCTCATTTGCCGAACAGAACCGACCGCAACGGGAGCAAGGTCAGGGACACATTGTCGAACCCAACTCTGAGTCACGATGGCCAGACCGTCCAGCAGCATGTAAACACGTTGGAGAGAGCACCTCTCCAGCGAAGTGATTGATGGTCACCGTCCTTTGAACTTTGGATATAGAAGAAGAAAGTTGGGTCGCTTTTGTTGTATCTCAGTTGGTACCTGATCGGGGTCGGTTTGTCAGGAATGAAAAAGCACAAGGCGATCAAACGGGGGAGGGACAAAAGATCCCGACTGTGTACGGGATATGGGGTGTGATGGAGCGAAGCATTCAAAAAGCGACTGGTGAGCTTCCACGACAGATGCATGACACTCGGACGGAACTGCGCCGGGCTTTTAAGCAGGCATCTCACATCCGATCGGCCCAGCCCAGGTGCGAGATATCGAAAACGACTGCCCGAAGTGAAGAGTGACAGCCGATCTGGAGAGTTGGAAGCATGTTCTATGTCAGTCGAAGCAGTTTCAATCTCCAAATGCGAAGGACCCATAATCGAGACCCTCAGGTGAGGCTGTTGACGAGGAGAACCGGCCGACGTGGAAGTGCCGCAGGAAAAGAGTCGAAGGAGAGGCTGATTAGATAAGACAAACTGGAGCGGAACGGCGCTACCAGGCTAAACCGTAACTGGTCAAGCGCATCGCCCGACTTCTCTACAGAACTTTTTTTTCCTCTCAGCGACAACCGCTCAGAGACGCCGGCCTTGAACCACCCCAGCTGTCGCTCCGTCTTGCTCTGGAGACGATTTTTTGGCTTGGACTGTTGGTTCTGTGTTTGGTGGCATCGCCTTGTGAATTTCTTTCCTTCCTTTCCCTCCTTTCCCAGTCTTTTCGCCTACCCATTCCATCCAAGATGGGCAAGAAAGCGTCTCGCCCGCCCGCCTCGAAAACTTCCTCCGCGGCGTCGCTTGCGGTGTCCGGCGTCGCATCCACGGGGAACAAGTCGTCCATATTGAAGGCCTCATTTGCCCCTTCCGATTATCAATTGGCCCTTTTTGCGTCCGTCATCCAGGGTCTTGATGGCCAGCACCTCCGGATCCACGACACCAACACCGGCCGGTTACAGTGTGAGCATGTGCTGGGCCCCAAAGGACCATCACGTCGCTGGACTGGGGCTACTACCCAGTCGCCAAAAGGATCGCGACCAACAGGCGAAGAAGAAGCGGAAGCGTCATTCCGATGTCAACGGTGCCAGTGATGGATTCGACCAGGGAGATGTCGTCGTTGCCTTCGGTACCAGCGCTTCCGACATCCGGATGTATTCGCCCGCGGAAGACAAGATCGTCGGAACGCTCGCTGGTGGACACGACAAGGCTATCAATGACTTCAAGTTCACCTTGAACCGCCCCGCCCAGGAGGGGTGGAGTATCGGAGGCGATAACAAGCTCGTACAGTGGGACTTACAAACCGGCAAGAGCACGAGGTAAGCTCCATCACCTGTCTACACGTTGCACATTATCTCACCATCTATGGCTGATCGCAGGATAATCAACGTACCCGCATCTTTCACAAGTCTCGCGCGCCCCCTCCCTTCCAACCCTCCCGTCCTCTGTGCATCTCAAACTCCGTATATAATTGACATTGAGACTGGCAACTCCCCGGTCTCTTTCTCTGCGATGCGCAACTCCATTCACACCCTTCTCACATCATCGACAGAGTCCTTTGCTACGGGGCTTTTCCTTGCATCTGACGGCGACCGCTATATCAACGTTTTCGACTCTCAGACCCAAGCACTGGTCATGAATCTCGTGGCCGATAAGGAAATTTCTTCTCTTTCGCTGTATCCTGGGAAGGACGACGAAGCCAAGTCGTTAGAGAATCAAGTTCTCGCGGCTGTGACGGACGACGGCACAATCGAGCTGTTCACGAGACCCTTCGTCCAACCCAACAAGAACACCACCAGCCTCAAGGCCCGAGGCAAACAACTGACCCGGCGAGCCGAATCTTCCATCCAAATCATCCAGTCCGAAGATATTGCTAGACCTGTGTCTGTTGTGGCCACGGCATTCCGCGGGCCCGATCTCCTGATTGCTTGGGCTGAGGGAGGTGTGATCCCGTGTTCGAGCGTGTCCGGTGGCTCAACGAGGAGACCGACGAATTGGCATTCACTGGCCAGAAGAAGCTCCCCAAGTCCAAGTCCAGCTCAGTCCTCGCCGCAGCATCTACGAACAAAGGCAAGAATGCTGTCGAGACTCAAGTCAACGAGGCACAAGCAACAGTGGCGCAAGGAAACCTAGTGGACGACGATGTGGACATGGAAGATACTAAACAGGACGATGTTTCCATTGTTGATAGTGAGGACGAGGAATCGGACGAAGACGAGCACGAGCAACCCAAGACGTCAACTACGGCCAAGGATACACAGCAGAAGAAGGGCGCCGATAGCGACGTTGAGATGGACAACGGGGCGGAATCAGATGTAGAGGAGGAAGACGAGACCGCAGAACCCTCGTTCGGTGACCTCATGCGCGCTCACTCCTCAAAGGAGGTTGACGTCGAGGCCGATGAGGACGATGCGCATATTGGCTCCCTCATCCCCGGAAAGTCCAACACAGCCGTTCAGCCAATTCCCTCCCGTGTCCCTGTCGACTGTCCTCACGCAAGCGCTCAAGACCAACGACACTGACATGCTGGAGTCCTGCTTGCATGCGGGCGAACTCTCCATTATCCGAACGACCATTCAGCGTCTCGACTCTTCCCTCGCCGCCACCCTCCTCCAGAAGCTCGCCGAGCGTCTCGCCGCACGGCCCGGTCGTTATGGCCACCTCCTCGTGTGGGTGCAGTGGACGTGTGTCGCTCACGGTGGAGCGCTCGCGGGTAAGCCCGATCTACTGAAGCGCATGGCAACCCTTTTCAAGGTCATGGACCAGCGATCCTCTAGTCTGTCCTCGTTGCTCCTGCTCAAGGGTAAGCTCGACATGCTGGACGCCCAGCTTGGCCTGAGACAATCCATCCGAACCGGCGCTGAGGGCATGGAGAGCGAGGACGAGGACAACGTGATCTATGTGGAAGGACAAGAGGAGCTGGAAGAGGATGATAGCGACGTCGAGATGGCGAAACACATGGCGACGCCACGCACCAAGCTAATCCGCGACCAGACCTTCGATGAAGACGAGTCCATGATGGGCGACGTGCAGTCGGGTGCGGACGAGTCCGACGACGAAGACGACGAAGCAGCGACGAGGAGGAAGACGAGAACGAGGACGTGTTTGACGTGGAAGCGGAGGAATCGGCCGGCTCTTCCGACGCCGAGGAGTCCCCCGATGAGGACGAGGATGACGAGGACGACGAGGACGCAGAGAGCGCGGGCTCGCTTGGAGACTTCATTGCCGACACCGAAGACGAGGAGTCTGGTGATGAGGAACTCGCTGCTTCCCAGCCACCGTCGAAGAAGGCCAAGCTGGGCCGTGGCGGCGGCGGCGGTGCTGGAAAGGGGAAGAAGGCCAGAAAATAGATTAGATTTTATACCCTGGTTCTTTCTACTCGCTTGTCTTGGAGTTTTGTGCTTGTCTTGTCGATCTACCCGTCTTGTCATTACAAAAAGTGAGAAATTCTCTTCTTCCGTTCATCTACCTCCGTTGATCATTACTTCCTGTTCTTGTGTTCCCTCCCCTTGACGACGGGGCGTGTTTATATTTCTTGCATCGACCTGAGCTGGTGTTGTATAGGTAGTTGTGGTACCTTGGATGAAACGAAACAATGTTTATTTGAACTTGCGTATTGCAGCATGTCATGGACCCAAGCTGCTAGTCCATCGGCAGACTAACAAACGTAGAGAAGTAGAATCCGCATGTACTGTTACTCCTCATACAAAGCCTCAAGGAAAAGGATAATTTCTAGGAAGACATGAACCGGTAACAATATCATTGCTTTCTCGCCCAGATGTCATCTGCATCTGCCGGATAACAATATCAATCAAGCCTCGTTCGTCTACACACAGGTCTGTCTAACACTCTCATCAACGAATAATCTCATCGCCGGTCTTCTCCAGTCCTTCCAGCCCCTCAAGAATTTCACTACCCCCGTACGGCCCCAAAGCTGAAGTAGCACTCCTCTTCGAAGTGCTCCAGACCTCATGAAACTTGACGGTTTGATCACTGGACGCCACTATAATGCACCCTTCTTCCACCGTGCGCGAACACCACATACCTCCTTCCTTTGCCGTGGGCTCGACTGACATCTGCCCGATGGACATATTACTAGCCACTCGTCGCGGCCTGAGCTGGCAGTTGCGGTGGGTATAGATGAAGTTGGTATAGAGGAATCATCCTTACTTGCGAACTCATCGACGACAAAGATAGATGGCCTGCAGGGATAACTAACTGCGCATAGCGCGCGCCCGCAGTCACGCATGGGATCATTGCTAAGTCCACTGCTCCAGCTGCTACCCTGGGGCCCCATGGAATTGCAGAGATTTGTTCACAGCTAGGCCAAGCAAAGACCGCGATTCGGAATGGATGCTCAGGCTGAGCAAAACAACCAAACGTCGCAACGATCTCTCGCCGGGTTTTACTCCAGATAAGACCGGTCACTTGTGCGTGCACATTGATGGTTGCCAGGCATGCTCCGGACGGAGTATGGTAAAAATGTATAGCTCGGTCATTTGAACCGCCTCCTGTTGCCAACAGTGAGGGCTGCCACGGCGCAAATGCAAGAGCCTTCACGGCCGCCATATGTTCTAGTCGGTGTTTCTGATGGTTTCCTGGTATTTCGATAGTTCGGCTGTGTCCAGATATAATTTTCCTGTATGTATGACAAGATATGCTGGCATGGTCGTCCGTTCAGAGCGAGCCCGGTCTCGCAGAGCCGGGAAGAGACGATGAAGTTGGCTGCGACGCTCCTGGACCCGGTCTGAATGTATTGAAAGTCTTCGGTCCTGGTTTCCATTCTCAAAGGGCATGCGGAATTTCTCTGACGGTATGATGTTGGAGAGTTCGAAAATCAGACATGCATTATCATTGCCACCAGTCGCAAGGTATGTGCTATCCGGCGACCATGCGATCCCACATATCTGCTGCGCATGGGCACTAATCTTCGCAATCAGAGTCATGGACCCTTTCCAGTTAGATTCGCCCTGGCGTTCCTCATCGGCCCACTCGACGGAGTAGTACCAGATATAGCCAAGGTCATCCCCGACGGCAAGGTCTTCCGTATCTACTTCAACGCCGTGGAACCTCTCGGAGAGTCTACGTGTTTTGCCTTGCTTGAATGCAACGCATGTTATGCTATGGAGTGGATGATTTCAAAGCGTTCCTCATGGTCGAAGGTACTCCACAAAGACAGCATTCCAGATTGCCTACCGACCGCGAGAATACTCTTGCCGCCATTTTCAGAGGAAAACGACAGAGAACTGACGTAATTCGAACTGTGGTGGTCATGAAGAGGTGGATATTGAACACCGTATACGTCAGACCAAAGGTAAACACGGTTTGCCAAACCGACGGCAAGAATCCCGGCCACGGAAGAAATGCCAGGGTCGAGCAGTAAAAATCATCACGAAGGTAAGGAGCATCTAATATGCGAAATGGTCGTGACGGGACTCCTTTTGCCCTGTCTGCTTCTATCACTGCTTTGGGGTCCCTGTCATTCGTTTCCAAGAGTTAGCCTTAGATCAGGTAGCAGCTGTCTAAGGATATCTTAAGTGTCTCACAAAGCATACTGATGTAATATATCAGGATAATATTGGATCACATGATTCGACACAGTCTAGAATTTGATCCCTCATGTGCACTTACAATGGTCTTTTCCCGCTCTTCTCCATGAATTGTCTTTCCAAACTAATGGCGAGAAACGCTCATGGTTCCGCCAAACTGGGGATGGCGTAGATTTGAGTAGAGGCCAGCGTTTGGTGCTATTGAGCAGTCTTCTTGATCGGTCAATGTCTAGAGCAAGAGCAATTCTTGCCTCATGCTTCTCGGCTTCATATCTCCTTTGCTCTTCTGCCGACGTTACCTGGGGTAAGAAGTTTGCAGAATATATTGGAGCAGCTGCCCGACTCGTGAGCACTGATTCGGCACCAGAGAATGTGGTCGAATGTCTTCCTGAAGCAGCAGATGTCCCACCAACTCGCCAGATGCCCCCAGAGCTGACCCGTCTTGGTAAGTCGAAATGCCGAGGGTCGTTTCGTGGCACAGCAACCGCATCACTGATAAGATGAGGAACATGGTAAGTGGCACGTAGGCGACCCGATGATGTCCGGGGATATGTGTTTGTCTTCTTGATCGTGCCGTTATGGAGAGGGATGCAGTCATGAATGGATCTTCCCTCTCAGAGCGATGTCTGAAAAATCGTTCCTCGGGGGTTAATTGTTTTGGGTCATGCCCTACATGAAACAAAACAGAAGACTGATCTGTGAATGCCCGTGCCGAAATGAACCTATCTGGAAGCAGGGACATCGGGCGTCTTGTATTTCTGCCTAGAGGCGTGCGGTGTCTCGGCCTGTTTACACTTTCTTTGCTTCACACTGTGATTGTCCCGAAGGAGTCCCCAATTGCCCATTCGGTGAGCCCTTTAAGTCGCCGGAAGCATATTCGTCTGCATGGGTTGAGAGAGATAGATTCAGTTGAGCAATTGCATTATCAAGATTATAAAGCAAAGGGATCAAAGAAGGGGAAGTGGGAGAGCCTGATGTCGATGACACGGAGGCATCATCTTCAGAGACATCAGGTGTTAATTCAGGTGTTGGTGGTCTCGAAGTCGGAGAGATAGATTCTTCAGGCACATTGAATTCTGAGACCTGCGCCACCATGGCGGCCTCCAAATTTCATCATCGACTGATTGCCACCGAAGGTTGTCCACAATCAACGTAAGGAGCCGGGGTTGGTTGACGGGCAAAAAGAAAGGAACGCGGAGGCCTCTCGTATGGATAAATCGTCATGAACATAAAGCTATATCACCTAGAGGCCATATGATCCCCACCGGAGCTGCAGAGAGTGTTGATAAGTGAGTGAGGTCAAAGTAGGTGTCTCTCCGCGTTTGTATGTCCTGATGGCACGTGATCCTTTCCCGACAGGGAAGGTGGCTGCCGGCTTCCCTTTCCAGGCAAGCGTTACCTCGATCCGCAAGTGTGTCGCAACTTCTATTCTACCCGGACAAGAGACATTCTTGCCTTTCTGCCAACGCCGCTATTCTCGGTAGGACGTCGCATAATCCGACTGATCATGGCCAGCGTAAGGGTTCCATCTCCTGCTAACGGCTGCGGTCCCCCACTAACGGTCATATCGACAGCATGGGATTCCCCGCTACAGTGTACAAGAACGGACGGAGGCAGCTCGTCAACAGGAACTCCGTAAGATCGAGCAGTATCAGGAGTTAGACCGTCAAGTCCACAGCAAGGTAGCATGCGCCTGCTCAATCCCGCCTCAAAGCCCATCACGCTAATATAATCTTGCAGATCGCCAATGATGAATACACGGAGAAACCCTACAGAAGATATCCGAACTGCTATCCAAAAATCCGGAATACTACACGGTTTGGAACTACCGTCGTCGAGTTTTGCGACATCAGTTTTCCCAGGCGATGTCCGATGGTGCCGACGAGGGTGCAACCAACGAGATCACCACCGTGATCAAGAATGATCTCTTGTTTCTGATCCCTCTCCTGAAGAGCTTCCCTAAATGCTACTGGATATGGAACTATCGATTATGGCTTCTTGATGAAGCCAAGAGACTACTGCCACTGCCCCTCTCCCGTCGATTGTGGCAGGAGGAATTAGCCCTTGTGGGCAAGATGTTAAGTCTCGACAGCAGAAACTTTCACGGCTGGGGGTATCGACGATTCGTGGTGGAATCACTCGAGAAGCTTACAGATGAAAAGGCAGATGCAGTCAGCATGGCCCCATCGGAATTCGACTATGCGAAAAAGATGATCGGAACCAATCTTTCGAACTTCTCAGCTTGGCATTATCGTACCAAACTAATCCAGCGTCTACTAAACGAGAAGTCGGCCAGCGATGAGGAGCGGAAAAAGATGCTTGATGACGGTAGGACTTGTCTGAGTCAGTCGATTGAATGACAGAAAAGATTGTTGACGTAGGGATGGAACAGAACTCGGCTTGATTCATCACGCGCTTTGTGACCCATATGACCAGTCACTGTGGTTCTATCACCAGAACCTGATGTGCACCTTCGATCCTACGATTTCAAAACAGACGATGGCGCCAAATCTGAGCGACTCAGAACGACTCGAATATTTACGACAAGAATTGGAGGAGATCGAGGAGATGCTGGATGGAGCGGAGGACTGCAAATACATCTATCAAGCGCTGATTGATTGCACGCTACTCAAGTCGAAAGTGGAAGGCCGCCTGGCAAGCGGCGACCAGGAGAAGGTCCGCAGCTGGCTGTCGGAACTAAAGCAGCTGGACCCGCTGCGGCACGGACGGGGGTTGGATTTTGAACGATCCCTGCACCAGTGAGAGCGCCAACTCCCCTTGCCTGTCGCTGCAGCTTGCTCTCCCCCTCTGCATCATGTTCTGCGTGTCGCGAGGTATGGAGGTTGCAGGATAGTGAGTGATCCGATCGGGCGCGCAAGACGGATAGCCCTGGGCGGCGTGGACCCATAGTTACCACATCCATGGGCGGGAAAAGGGGGAGGGAGCCCTCGGGCGGTTTCAGATGAACAAGTGGCCACAGGAATGTACCCTCGAGAAGCTCCCGGGAAACTGGATTGCTGAATAGATGAGGAATTTTATGAACATACTTTGCACTGGAATCAGAGGAGGTCAAACAGGGGGAGGCCAATAGAAGTAGTCCGGGAGGGTTACAAACACAACCCCGTCGTAGTTGTAGATATGTTGCCGGACACCGGCGTCAAGAAGGTTGAAGGCGCGAAGAAAAAGGGAACCCAACGACTGTCTCCACGGCTGGGTGTTCCCTGAGCGAGCGACGGTTGATATAGCGCCAGTCCAACGGGATCTCCCACCACTACTAACCTCAGGCACCGCCGTCAACAAGGGAAATTAACGGGTCGAGGCCTGCCAAGCTTTCCCTCCTGCTCACAGACACTCACTCGCCCTCGCTCCCTCTCTCTCCCTCTCTCCCCTTCCACTCTCGCCCTCTCCCCGACTCCTTTCTTCCCTCACAACCGAGCTCCTCTCCCATTCCACTGGTGGCTTTGGGCCTCGTTCGGTTCTCTTCCCGTCTCCATCCTTCCCATCCACTTAACTCGGGTCCTGGTGGCTTCCGCATGTTCCTGGCTCTTCCCCTCCCTAACATGGCCCAGCCGTTGTTTTAAACCCGCCTCCTCCCCTCCCCCCTTCTATCGTCCGACTGCCTTATCTGTGGATCGCGTTGATTGCGACCTCTCAATTGATCCTCTCGCCCACCGAATCGCTCTTCTCCCACTAATATACTCGCCCTGACCCGAGACGGTCGGGTTTCCCAACATGGCGTCCACTCGGGACTATGAAGGGGTGAGTTTGAAACAACTGAAATTCCCTCTGGGGGCAAAACGACAGTGCGACAGTCGGATTACTGACCGTTGCTCTGGATCAGGACACTTTTGATGACGCTCCCGAAGCCCCCAGCAACCTCACACTTTCCATTCCGCAGAGCGCTTCCACCCGTTCCTTGACTGACAGCCCCCCGCGCCTCCACTCCGCAACTGCCCTCGGCTTCTCAGGAGGACGAGAAGAAAGAACCCGTGTCAGAGGACCTTGTGTCAGAGAAGCTGTCGGAATCGGAGGAAACGCCTCGCAAACAAAAACTACACAAGTCGCCCCTGTTAACCGCCCACCGCTTGTCAACTACATCCCTCGACGATGTGAACCTGGCTGGCGGCGGTAAAGACGATGCTCAAGACGTGAACGAAGAAATCAACCTCGGTTCGCCTCCTCCATTGCCTTCCAGAGATTCGATGTCGACGCAGGTTCCCGCCTTCAGGGTCTTTCGGGCAACCTTCCCTCCGTACCCTGGGCTCCTCCTCCAGTCAACAAGAATCCTACGCCCGCGGCTCCTCCTCCACCCCCCTCGCGCAAACTCACCGGTCCTTTCGCATGGCTATCCCGAAGCTCCACGGGGAGTCGGGAGGTGAAGTCCCCCCCCCCCGACCAACCGTCGGAATACCGCCGCCTCTGTGTCCACAATCTCCAGCAACCCCGAACTGGCCGGCCGGTTCCCGGATGGAGAAGACCCTGATGGCGTCAGAAGGCTGAGGGTCAATAGCCTCAAAGACCAATTCAAAATGCTCAGAATGCGGGAAGAAGGCCTGGCGCCAGAGAATGACGAAGCGAGTGTCACGTCCGGACGCGGAAGCATCAGCCATCCTGCTACAAGCCCGCCTCCAAGCATACCCGAAGAAGGCGAAAATGATTCCGTTGCAATTTCAGCAACTTCGCCTTCCAACGTTCCCTCCACGGTCAACCCTAACCTCGCCCCGGGAACGGTTTCCGGCTTCTCGGCTTCAGCAAGTGATGCGTCGGTCCCTGTAGACTGGGAGCTCTGGCAGCAGTTGGTCAATCATGGACGCAGGCCTTAAAAGGAACAAATTCGGATGAGTTGAATGCGGCGATCAAGCGAGGAATCCCTCAAACAATTCGAGGGGTCATCTGGCAAGTTTTGGGCGGACAGCAGAACGCGATATGGAGGAAACTTACAGAGAACTCGTTGCAGGGGCACGGATAAGGAGAAGCCGCGGTCCCCTGGCAGCACCGCTAATGGCAGTGCAGAAAAGGAGTCGGTGGCTTCTTCATCCCGCTCGTCCATCCGTCGGAACACTCAGCCTCCGTCGCTCACTCAGTCAACGGAGCATCCCCAAGCCCTTCCCAGGAACTTGACCCGAAAAGCTGTCCAAGGAGCAAGCAGCTAGCGAAACGGCTCGAAAGAAGAAGACGAAGGAAGATGCTGCGGCATTGCAGAAACTTGAGAAGGCCATTCGACGAGACCTGGGGCTCGCACCAGTTATTCTCGCTACTTTGTGTCGCAAGGAAACCAGGAAGGTCTCTTTGGCTTGTGCAAAGCATATGCCCTATATGATGAGGCCGTCGGCTACGCCCAGGGCATGAACTTCCGCCATGCCCTTGTTGTCAATGTAAGTGATCATCGACAAAGCGCGAGGGATAAAGGAAGCGTGAGCTGATTAATTACTCCAGATGGACGAAGTCGAGGCATTCACACTACTAGTGAAACTGATGAACCAGTACGGTTTGCGAGAGATGTTCGTCCAGGAGATGCCTGGACTTCACCGAAGTCTGTTCCTATTCGAGCGTCTCCTTGAGACCTGGAGCCGGCCCTTTGCTGCCACCTTCATCGCCGAGGTGTTCACCCGCAGCTGTACGCCCCCAATGGTTCCTGACTCTTTTCGCCTACCGTTTCCCTTGCAACTGGTACTCCGCATTTACGACCTTATCTTCGAGGAGGGCCTGGAGAGTACCATTCTCAAGTTCGCGCTTGCTATCATGCGTCGAAATGCAGATGCGCTACTGGAAATGAAAGACATGACTCCACTCACAGCCTTCCTCAAGGAGCGCTTGTTTGATGTTTACATTGACAAACAACCTACGCCATCCTCGATCTTGGAATCTGGATTCTTTGGCAGCTCAGGAGCTGCTGACAAAGAGATCTACCGTGCGGATATCCTGGTCCAGGATGCTTGTGCCATTGACCTTGACCCAAAGACGGTCAGCGCTTATACAGCGGAATGGGAGGAAAAGGTCCGAACCGAGCGCGAACGGGAATTGGAGCTCGAAGGTCTCAAACACACCGTGGCGACACAGAGCGCCCGCGTCCGACTGTTAGAGGAGCAGGCGGAAGCCTCTGATAAGGAGCATGTGCAGCTTGCGTCGGAGCTTGTCCACCTTAAGGTTGAGAACGAAGAGCTTACCGACATGAACGATGCATTGAAGATGCAAGTCACCGAGTTGAAGAACGTGGTCGATAAACAGCCGGCAGAAGTCGAAGAGAAGCTGCGAACTGAGATGGATCGCATCATGAAACGAAATCTCGAGGTCCAAAACGAGAATCGATCCTTGGTGGAGCAAATGGCAGAGATGGAGAAGGAATTAGTGCAAGCCAAGATGGAATGGGCTGAGGTACGGTGACACTGAACTTCGTTTCTAGAAACTTTGACTAACATTGTATGCGCCAGATCCACGAGGACCGCGAGAACCTTCGTCAGAAATGGAACGACCTCCGGAAAGCCCTCGACTAGAAGAGCTTTATGGGCTGTCTCATTGTACCACCATCTTTTCCTCCCCTGACCTCTGCGTAGCCGAGGGCTTTCGTAACGTTATGATCAAGCGTTATACGCGACGTCTTCCTGTTATCTGTTGATGTGACACTGGTTGTTTCGTCCCGCTTCCCTTACGCGACTGCCAATGAAAGTTGCTTCTTGATTGGTTTGATTAGCTCGTTGAACACGACTCTATCCTATGAGGATCTTTGTTTGTGCAACATGGACTATGGATGGTTAGGGAACGCTATCTTCCCCGGCGCATACTCTTTATGCAGTGTATATCATGAATAGATCTTATCATCTTTTTCTCCTCCTTCCTTCCCATTACTCGAATTATCCAACTTCTCGTTGGCCATGCTGATAGCCGCAGCATTCTCTGACTCCTGTCATGCACACATGGCTTTGCTGCACGCGATCCAATGGGGTACTCAACCCTGAAGTAAGGGTCGTGCAGACGAAAGTAGGGATCAACCGTGAGTGTTCAGAACATGTCCTGGTGTACGTATTACTATCAAGCCACTGTATGCATAGAATCTATATTCATTAAATCTAAATATCTATCGAAATCGATCCGCTTGCAAACATCATACCAAACCACAACATAACAACATAGTAGTCGATCGCCTGCAAACCAAGTTTCGTCATGATGAAAACGCGCTGTAGCGTAGGTATATAAAAAGTCGGTCATCAAGGTATAAAGTCTAATATATAAGATGGAAAGGAAGGATTTATGCTGCTGCCGCTGCTCGGGGCTTTCCGCCACGACCTCTACCACGGCCTCCTCCTCTGCCACCACCGCCACCTCCACGACCGCCGCCACGACCACCGCCGCCGCTGCGGTTTTTCTCGACGCTGCCGTTGCGGTCACGTCGACCACCACCGGGGCTGAGCGCATTGCGAGGCTTGCCCTGGGGAGGACCGTACGAGCGGCCGAATCCGTTTCGGCTGTCGTCGTTGCCGTTCGCATAGTTGAAGCCCGGGACGCCCTTCAGACCCATCTTGCCGATGACCTTCTTCTCCATCGGTGGGGGTTCCGGACAGGCCATGCCCTTATCGGCGAGGTCGTTCGCAAGCTGCACCAGACCGGGCTTGTCGAGGCGCAGCGTTTGAGGAGACCGGATCCGGCTAGGAAGCCGATGTAGGACGAGTAGGCGCGCTGCTTGGTGGACTCGTCAACGGCGTACATGGCCTTATGTGACGGCGGGGGAGCAGGCAACCGCGTTGGCGTTGATGGCGTCGGTTTGCGGGTGCGGCTGGATGGGCAGGTGGCGGTTGCTGCGCATGAAAAAGGATTCGGATTCCGTGGTGGAATGATGGCACGGCCGTCGTTGCCGGCGCGGGCGGTCCGTCCAACGCGATGCACGTATTGCTCACCGTTGGAGGGAGGCCAACCTGGATGACAAGGTCGACGTTGGGGAAGTCCATACCGCGGCCGATGACATCCGAGGCGAAGAGGATGCCCGCTTCGGCTTCCTTGAATTGGTTGGTAGTCTTGGTGCGCGCGTTCTGGTTGAGTCGGGAGTGGATCTCGAAGACTTGCAAGCGGGTGAGGCCCTGTGCGAACACGCTGGCTGTGAGGGCCACCATGTTGGCGGTGACGCCGAAGACGATGATCTTGGAGCAGCCTTTGCTCTCCAGCTGGAGGAGCGAGGCCAGGGTGGTGAAGGTGTCCTCCACGGCGGGCATCAGACGTGGTATTGAGGCACGCGCTCATGGGTGGGAGCCTCGTGCTTTTCAATGGTGGAAATGCTACTGTACCTGGCTTCAAGACAATACTGATCACATCCTTGACTTTGGGCGGAACAGTGGCTGAGAAACACATACCTTGCCAGCCGGAGCTCTTGGGGGGGATGAGCTGGAGGATTTTCTTCACGTCGGCGAGGAAGCCGGTCTCAAGCATGGTGTCGGCTTCGTCCAAGACCAGGGTCTGGATATCGGACAGCTTCTCAGCCGTGGATTCCTCGGAAAGATAGTCCTTCAAGCGGCCGGGGGTGGCTACTAGGATGGACGGCGAGCCCTTCATGAAGCGCGCTGCGCCGATGCCCGAGCTGTGCCACCCACGGCGATGTGGCACTCCAGCGGCTTGGCCAGTTGCGAGGTTAGTTGGTCACAGGACTTTGCGATTTGCTGGGCCAGCTCTCGCGTTGGGGTGATGATCAGGATGGCGACCTGGCCTCTTGGTCGTACGGAACGGCCTTGGAGGAGACAGTGCAGCGCAGGGAGTAGGAAGGCGAGGGTCTTGCCCGTGCCCGTCTTGGCCTGGACGAGGCAGTCACTGCGCCAGTCGGCAGTTCGTTCAGGACCCGCTGCTGGACGGGGGTCATAGACGTGAAGCCCATCACGTCGAGGGCTTGCAGGAGTTTCGGATCCAGCTTCCCAGCCATGGTGCTGTATGGCTGGGCGCTGTCGCTGATTCCCGGACCTTGCATGATGGTCGAGGTTGTTCTATGTGGATGTCGGGAGACCTGCAATTACTGATCCCGTGGGGAAGTATTCCAGCGCGAAGAAGGAGCGCAAGCGTGGATTGATGGATATGACTGCAAACAGCCAGGAGGACGATCCACAGGCGAGCTCGTTCTCGATAGATTGGCTTCTGACTTGGATGCTGAGCGCCTGGAGTGAAAGAAGAAGATATACAAACGCAGAGATTTGTTGAAAGAACCCGTCGCATGCTTGGTCAGCACCTCCTGATTGGTGGAGGCGGTATCCTGCACGCTAAGCTGGAAACAGACGGCGCTAGCCCGATAGGGATGCCTGTCTTCAACACAGTAACACAGTAACACACTGTTGAACACCTCATTCATATCATCCTTGGACATAATACATCTACAATTGCTTCTAGACATCCCCTCCATGATATCACACAGTCATCATTCCCTATAAACCTGTCTAAAGCACGCTCTCAAAGTATGTCGACAGGATGTCCTCCTTCACAGGGCCAGCAACCGCCTTCAGGGCCTTGTGCGCCTCGCACTCATTGTCGTAGTACCGCATGTCCTCCAGGGACGCAAAAGTCGTCTTGACAGAGAGGTTGAATCCCTTGTTGCGGGGGTCGGGCATCGAGGGACCAACGGCAACGTTGGTGATGTAGGGCTTTCCGTCCTGTTGTCTGTCAGCGTCGAACTCCCAGGAGTCATTTCATAGTGACACGCTCAGTGTGGAGCTAGCAAAGCATGGATCCGTACCTTGACAGCCGTCTTCGCAAGCACCTTGTACTGCTCCAGGACGCGATCCCGGTCCGCCTCGTTGGGGATCTTGAAGAGGGTAACACGCTCGATGGGGGCCATTTTGATCGCGGTGGGTGGAGAATTGGCGGTTTGAAGAAAGCAACGATGGTTTGAATTTGGAGAGAGGTAAGGAGAAAGTCGATGTAAGCGGGCGAGGGAGTGAGAGTGAGCGAGGGGAAGAGACAGTATGGGGGGAAGTGTTCCGCGGAAGGGGATCCGTCGGACCATTTATAACTACACCCCTTCACGATCTCTCCGTTTTCTCTCGTGGGCCTGTGCGGGGTAAGTCTGATCTCCGGTTTATCGACTCGCTCGGCCTGGTGTTATTGACGTGAGCCTTATTACAAAGGACACTCTGGAGATCCACTAATTGCGGGATTCTTCAGCATCCGACGGGTATCGGCCCGGTTGGAACCGGATATATTGCGACAAGTGTCGGCCCGCCACCAGTGCAGTGCCATTGGAGTTTCATTACATTGCAGTCGACAAGATGAAGCTAAACATGACTGTAATCGAGGCATCGAGTATTGTATCCAGTACACCATCAGCTTCCAAGCAGATATTCTGCTTCGGGTGATGCCCATTGGAGACTGTGGAGAGTGCGGAAAGCATCCGCCCGGACGGTTCCGCACGGATATTTGTTTTCTCGGTCTATGTCTGCGGAAATCAAACAATATCTAGAAGACCACCTTATACTGTGATATCCCTAGTATAATCTATCTCGCTCAAGCGCATCAAGTAGACCCTCTTCCCTCAACCCGGTTCCGTTGAATCAATAGCCTCCGTTAATACCGTTGCTCCATGCAGGGCGTGCGTGCCTGAGAAAGGTCGAAGTAGGCACCACTTCTGGCAGAACATACAAAATAAACCCATGGTCACTAAACGACCAATAATCTTGTCCAATTGCACAAGGACTGTTCTGTCATGCCCTTGGCTCCGGATGTCATATCAGAGGGACAAGAACGAAACAATCATCCCCATTTGAAACACCACAAGAGATACGATGAGAGCCTAGCTCCGAACCTCGTCTCGCAATATGCTCTGGCCCCATTCAAGGAACAAGATAGATCGTGATTTGCTTGATGATCCAATAAATCGCATGGTGGGTCGAGTCCCAAACACTCTAATGGCAGGTGTATAAACCTCCCCGAGGTGTTGTGGAGTCCATGTCCTCGGCGTGGCTTCGATGTCGGATCTTGATGAGGACACTGTAATTCTGGTGGTCTGCACCTCGAGTATTCATTGGCCAAGAGTCGAGAAAGCGAGCCTTGTCCTTAGGATACCAATTTTAGGCAATCAGGACCGACTAAACACAGGCGTCCAAGAGTAGAGCCGGTACATGCAGTGGGTTCTTCCTTTCCCAAGCCCCAGGAGCGTAATTTGATGTGTCGAAAGTTCGTTCCCGAGCACTCACAAGCATGTTGTTCAATGCCGTAGTCGTCGCCATAACATGTGATCGTGTCGAATCCAGAGCAAGCGCGCAACAAGCAACTGTCCCGATAGAATCGCAACATCAAAATCACCCCCAATCAAGCATCATTGACCGGCTCCGGACGATTCTTGAAAATCAACTTGTGTCTGACAATCTCCGCGATTTCCAACTCCTCGCCAGCACCTTCAGCGGAATCAGGTTGCTGCCGTCGCTGAACCAAGGCGAGAGGCTGCGCCAGTTTCTTCACCTCCCCTGTCATACGCTGATATCTCCCCACGTAGAGATACACACGTTTCATCCACTTTGTATCGTCCGGGGCCGTCGTCTGCGGTGAGTAATCCGGGAACATGAGCTTGCCGATGGGAGTCTCAAACGCGGTGGTATTGGACAAGTCCCCCTGCTCTTCGTTTAAGGCCTTGTGTCCTTGGCTTTCCTCGGACGGGACGTTGATTGTACCCTGGATTCGAGGATTGCAAGACCGGAGGGTGTTTGGAGGAGTGGGGGCAGAGGGTTGGTCAGGAGGGATTGGCCGACGCGGACGCGCGGGGATGGAGAGGGACTGATGGCATGTTGGGTGTGATTGACTGCAGGAGGCCAATAGCTGGGGGCGAATGAGCTAAACAATTGATTCGCGGGGATTGTTCGAGTCGATTGTAGGTGTCTTCAGGATGGTTTCAAGCGGTTGAGCGGCAGTTTGCGCGGTGGTGGAATAGCAGGTTGGAGGAACGCGACCCGGCGCGTTGGAAGTTGTTCTCCACATGATCTTATCGCATCCATCCCCATGCCAAGAACCATCGAATGCTGTTTAAGCATCACGTTGGAAATTCTAGATAATGATAACTATCAGTCAAGCCGAGTCTTATCTGCTACTATCATGATGAAATGGCATATAGCACAGCGTCTTCAGCGCCTATCTTAATTTCTAGGGTCGCGTAATCCAAGTACTGTGAGAGAAGGAACAAGACATCTTAGCATACATGTATTATGGTGTTAGTTTTGCCCAGATAATCCTAACGAAACGTCAGAACGACAGGAGTCTAAGTTCCACAGGCCATCAGATCGACGCCTCATATGCCTTTTCTTTCATGTCAGGCAAAGAAATTATTTCTTCGGCAACCATTCGCAGTTCCATGGTGCTGTAGCGGCGAAGTGTTCAGTGGTAAAGGGGCCACTGATTCCGCCCAGGCATGTGCTTGTTCAAATATCTGGATGAGAAGGGATGTGGATGGTCAAATGATGACCGAAGCCAAGGGTGTCCTCCAGGTGCCCGTTTCAGTGACAGCTCCCATCGCTGTAAACGCAATCGAGCTCGCTGGTAAGGTGTGGTATGTGTCAAAAGAAGGCCTGCATCTGGAATGACAACAAGTTTAACGTCTTTGTGGTCGACAAGGCCTGAGGACTGGTGGCAGCTGATTTCTGGCAAAGGGGTAGAGAATGAATGAGCATCATTTTCGCAGGCAAAGGAAGTTTGGGACCACTTTGTCCATTAGGGAGACGCCAGCATAGGAGCAACACAACCACAATGCGCTCTTATGAAAACCAAGCACATGTACTTGGTGATTTAGGAAGCCTGGCGGTAGCAAGCATCCTCGAGATTCTGAAGCCCCCTAATTGCTTCGTCGACCACTTCATCGCCAGTCGTGCCAGCGGGGCCTTGCATCTTCCCGTAGCGAAGGTCACTCATCTCCGAGACTGTGGTGTTCATCTCGGACAAGAGAGTGGTCGCGCTCTGGTCGATGTCGGCAATCTCATTTTCAACATTGGTGCAGGCTGCTTCCATCGCCGAGAGCAGGCTCGACACAGAATGATAATCATCGGAAGCTGAAGGAGCTGGTTGTCCGAATAGCTGGACATCCACATCCATTTCACGCTGGTCATTCACACTGATGCCATCAATTCCGGTCTTCATGATTGACCGACGGAGCTCCGCTTTCTGGGTCTCTCCTTGGCGAGTTTCCGTGTCAATGTTCCCGTTGACCAGGTCCATGTCTTGCTCGCGGAGCTGCTGCAATTCCCGATAAAGTACCCTGATCTGGGGTGAGTTCGCAGTCGTTTTGGGAAAAGTTCCGTAAATTGCTGCAGCGATATGATCGTTGGCAACGAGGCCGGAGATAGGAGGAAGTTGCTCAGAATGGATGTCTCTGAAGGGGCCATGATGGATATGGAGGGACCCAAGCCTCAGCTTTGACTATTTCTGCTGGGATAGGCTCTTTCTTTGTTTTTAGAGATAATTATATGCCTAGTTTTCAGGCTGACGATACTCGTTTATCTTGCTTATCGTCAGTTGAGACTGTTTCGGGTAGACTGGACAGAGTGGACAATGAAGGCTTACGAGGATTGGCCGGACTCCCAATCCCAGCTAGGACGAAGATGTGTGCAGACCGAATGCGCCAGGTAAAGAAGCGTCCGACCAGGGAATAGAGGTGACGGTGACTGGAACGGTGGCGGGGGGGAGGGTAGGGAGGATAGATGATGGACGGGGAGTGGGCGGCCAGACGCGTTGCCAAATAAAGTTGTTCCGCTTCCCTTTCCTTTTTCTCGTTCACCACGCGCCAACTGCTCATCCAGTCCGACGCCCACTCTCATCCCCAACCCTCTCGCTCCCCATACATCTTTGGACGACCTCGCGCGCATTGTCTCACTCTGCGTCTAATAGCATCAGCTCTCAATTGGGCATCGCCGCTTTGATCAGCCGTGTCCCTATCTCTATCACCCTGCAAGTCCGCCACGCACTGTATCACCAGCTGCTGCTGGCCTGGATGTGAAAAAGCCACTGAGCTGAATATCCAACTCAAGAAAAGACCCTACGATTAGGCGCACGGTGCACAGTCTCGATTCTGCAGACCGCAACCTCACCAGGCGTCACCTGTTTCATTCCGCCAAAAGCCTTGCTGCACGTGTTACTGGAGGCTCGCCGACCTCCTAACCTCTCAGAACTGGAAAAGCGACCTGTCGGCTTCTTCCTTCTCTTCCACCATCATCATCAATTGATTTTGCTTCTCGTCTGCCCCCATCTTCACCATGGCGCCATCAAGCCAGATGACTTATCAGAAAGACGAGCGGGTGCTCTGCTTCCATCATGAAATCCTGTACGAGGCCAAGATTCTTGATGTCAGACACACCGACCCCGATGACCGCAAGAGCCCGTATGAGTATCTTGTCCATTACAAGGGCTGGAAGAACACGTAAGTAGAATTTTTGCTTTTTTGGTTCTTCGTGTCTGTCAGTCCATGAACGTTTGTCATGGTGTCCTCGATTTGGTTCTCTCCTGAGGAGAAGAACGCCTGAAGGATCACATTTCCGCACCTGCCCACATCCATCGAGCCTTACTGACACTCCACTTTCTAGCTGGGATGACTGGGTCCCGCAAGATCGTCTCCGCAAGTTCACGGAGGAGAACAGAGAGCTCGCGACGACTCTCCGTCGTGAAGCTGAGGCCGCCTTCCGCCAGAAGGCCACTTCCAAGACCTCCGCGAAGAGAAGAGGCGGCTCCGATCGCAGCTCCGCGCGGGGAAGCGAAGAGCGTCAAATGTCTGTTCCCGGTCGTGGGACTAAGAGAGGCAGAGACAATGACATAGAAAAGGTGTGTCTGAAATGCTCCCAACTTGTCCTGCCGTGGCCCCTGTGCTGTCAAGGCGGGGTACTACCACTCAATCTGGCCGGAATATCTCGAATGAGAGCAAAACTAACCCGCTATCTAGGAGGACAACTTCTACACCCGTCCCTCGGTGCGGATTGTCATGCCCGACAGTTTGAAATCGCTTCTAGTGGATGACTGGGAGAATGTTACGAAAAACCAGCAGGTTGTGGCCCTCCCGGCCAAGGCCCCCGTCAACCAGATTCTAGAAGACTATGTCGAAGAGGAGAAAACCAAGCGTGCCAGTGACGCCGAAGTCGATGTCCTAGAGGAAGTTATCATGGGTATCAAAGAGTACTTTGACAAATGCCTCGATAAAATCCTTCTTTACCGATTCGAACGCGAGCAGTACCGCGGTATTCGGAAGAAGTGGGAGGCCTCGACTGGTGAATTAGCCAACAAGGGGCCTCTGGAAACCTATGGCGCAGAACACCTGACGCGTCTTTTCGGTATGTTTCCTCCAAGTCTGGATCGCCTTCCTGCCTCGGCATCGCATAACTAACTCCATCCCATTATAGCCACAATGCCGGAACTCATCGCCCAGACGAATATGGACCTGCAGTCCACCAACCGTCTCCGCGAAGAGCTTTCCAAGTTCACTCTCTGGCTGAGCAAAAACTCCAGCAAATACTTTGCCACCAAGTATATGACCGCAAGCAACGAGTACATTGAGAAGTCCCGAGGCGTTCCCAACCCGACCCCAGGCACTGCCACCTCGCGCTTGGTCTGAACCCAACCGGTTTCCTTCTTCAATGTTTTTCTTTCGTTATTATTATTAATTAGCTGCGGTGCGCGTTTTGACATGGATAAGGCTTCTGGATGTGAATTACGGCGAATGATGGTTCTCCAATTTGTAACATTAGAATATTGCAAGTTTTCAGAAAGGGGTTTTCTCTTTCCTCTACTGTTCTTCTTTTCCTGTTTGTCTGGGCATGTGCCTCTTCAGAGAACGTCAGTGGAACAATACCTAAATCAAATTTCATTCAATGGAGTTATTATCCCAACATGTACATTGTAAGTGACAGCAAACAGGAACAACAGCCAGCTGATTCCTCTACAAGACAAGCATTCGTTCCAATTTCCATTTTCATCGAAAAGGCTAGTCGATAGGGGATGACAGCTACTCCACAACTAATTGCCTCGCATCATCAACCGCACATCGAGCAGCACGCTTCAACTCCGTCTTCCAATCCGTTTCGCGCCATCTGGTCCATGCGCTCAACCCATCAGGCGGTTGGATACTCAGCGTCTCGTACCCCTGCTTGATGATCCGGTGAACCTCGCGAGGGCTCAAGTTCTTCTTCAGATTGGCAGGAACCGGGGCTGGCGTGTCACCGGTTGTTTGGGACTCCTGGTCTGGGTTGAACAGCAGCGTGTAGAAGTGGGTCGAGACAGAGATCAAGGTGTCGATGGCAGCAGCATGGACGTCGCTGTTCGCCGGGGCGTCAGGCTTCTTGGTTGCGGTGGATGATGCGGCGGACGGTGGCTTGAGGGAGTATACGTCGCGGAAACGAGTGATGATAGGGCCGGTCTCGACAAGCTTGTAGAACAGGTCGTCGTAAGAGGTTGGGTCGGGGAGGAAGGTATCGCCGGTGGAAACGCAGAAAGCGACCAGGTCGACGAGGGTGGTGGTGAGGGTGTTGATATGTGGGTTGGATGAAAGGTCGGAGGCGTAGGTGGTCAGGAAACGCATCAGGGAGAGCAAAGTGCGCCAGAGCTCCGACCAGTGGTACGCCAGGCGGATCTTGTTCATGGATAGATAGGTGAGAAGACGGAGGAGTATTGCGATCGATTGGCTAGACTATGGATTAGTATGGCTGTAGGAGGGTGCGTCGGGATGGCCGATTGAGAGCATACCTGTAGATGTTGACATCGAGGCGGCGTCGAAGATTGTGGGAAATGGTATCGATCATGATGTCAAATATGGCGGACACAAGGACCCGGTCTCCGGCGACCAAGGGAAGATAGGGCTGCCTTTGTCGGCACAGCCGCACCTTTCTCTTGGTGTCCTCGCTGCAGAGGTGCTTGCACAGGCTCGAGTCTTCGGAGAGAATGCGGAGGGTGAAGAGGTTGAGTTCGGCGTAGTGTGCGACCCTCGGAGACCGATAGGCGTGCTGCAGTAGGTAGGACGTCACGGACAGGAAGCTTGCAAATGGCGACTCCTCGTTGTCCTTCTCTGGTGATTGCGTGAGCAGATGATATCCAAAGAGCTTGTTCGCGTTGGTAAAGTCGTAGGTCGCCAGAAGGATGGCTGCTTGCTGGGCGGGCCTAGTATCATTAGCATAGGTACGTATTTTGTATTGGATATGATCATACAGAGTAGCAAAAATCTCTTTCGCCTCTTCTGCAGTTGGTGGGCTGGTTTTCTCTTTTTGTTTGGAGTGAGTACGCCGAGTCCAAAGAAAATCAACGTGCTGATCAGGGTCCAGCCCTCGGGCGCGTCATCTTGCACGGCAACGTAGCCATTTCTCAGGGCACCGCACGACGTCCCCACTGCTTTGACAATCTTCTGGATGCTTGACTCGTTCACAAAGTCGTCCAGACGGAGCTGATACGGGTTCTGGAATTCAAACTTGTTGTAGTTGGCCAGCAGCCCCAGAAGAAGGAACGGCTCGAAGACTTGCATGGGGGTCTCCGATTCTTGAACAAACTGAGGAAGGGTGTCAGCGATGGGCAGTCTGATAGATATGCTTCAGGACCAACCTTCATGAGAGCTGGGAACAGATCCCGGTGGGTGAAGTAAGAGACCAGGCTAGTCTTGTATGCCCCACTGGTCATTGCGATGGCTGTTCGAATCGCCTTAACGCGGAGGTCCACTGAAATACTTTTAGCATTGAAGTTCTGACACCAGGATGAGATGATGCTCACCAGTGCTACCATTACGGATGATACCATCCAACATGGTGACGAACTCGGAGATGACCTGATCGACATTGTCGAGACCCGCAAGGACCGTGATGATGTCCGAGCTGGGATTGGTATACTTCTTTTTCAGAACACCGGCCAGGAAGACTGTCAAGGTCTATGTCAATGGTTAGAGATGCACGTCTCACGGCATGCCGGCTTGAGGGGTTGGCCTACCTCTAGGGCATACGAGTCTACCGGGCTGGAGCCAGACGCAGCCTCCCGGATTGCGCGCACAAACAGCTGCTGCGTATGGGTCTAGAGATTGAGTCAGTCTGTCAGTCTCTAACTGCAGAGGGTCAAGGGAGTCACCTGAAGGGTGAGAATTTCATCGGGACTAAGTTTGTCCAGGATGGCACTCAATTGGCCATGATCCGGCGGTAGCAGAAAGAATTCTCTCCAAAAACCTTCCGATGGCTCGGAATAATCAGTCAACTATGCGAAAGGGTTAGAATCGGAGTTTGAGGGTCGATTGTCGCAGGGTGGGGACAGAAATACCTGGAAGAGGTTCTCGTATAGTTGAACGATCTTGGGCTTGAAAGTTTCGGGTCTACTTTGCTGGGTTAAGGGGGATTCCATGGTACTAGACGGGGACAGGACATGAGATCATCGCTAGGAGCATCTCACGGACAGAGAAAAAGAATATACAGTGATCCCGAGGCAAACCGGGGGGAGAGTACGGAGGGGAAGAGGTGTTCTATTTCTTTGAACCACGTCGTCGTATTCATCGGCCACCCTTTGTGCTGCCTGTTTGGGTGAGGAAAAACCCCCACCAGCCACGCAGCGCCATGACGGGGCTGAGCCACAGTCATCAAACGGGCCACGGGTCTGGTCTTAATTTATCTACGACAATTGCGCTGTGGATTTGGTGGTAAGAAATAGATCTATTGGTATTCTATGTAGATATATTGGCATAATTCACGGGGTAGTGCATGTGTTTGTAGATACTCCAATTAGCGGTGGCAAGTCAGTCGATGTGCCAGAGAGGCGGGGGAAATATATATTCTGGGTGATAGTATCACCAGTGCTATGGTACCACCCAATTCTCACCATGACATAACACTCAGGGGTAATGAGTGCTCATTTGCTGTAAAGACATCAATGCAGATACTCCGTAGAATCATACCTGAAACACTAGTAAGGAACACAAGCCATATACTCCGGAGACCTCTGCGCATGCTTGAGATACCTCCGAATATCGCTTCAATCACAGCCCCGAAAATGCCCTCACATGCACCGATGACGCAAGGCTGATAAATCCACTGCAAAAAAGCAGCCTCAGGCAGTCAGAGTGGATGCCTCGGCGAAGAAGATTCGGTCGCCTCTCGACCAATCCCGTGCGGGTCAATCATGACCACGGTGGTCAAGGATGGAGGGACTCGCCTGCCTCATGAACCAACATGCACCACCCACGGGGTAACATCCATAAAATCGACCGCACGCCTGAAGAGTTCTGGAGCCGGAAGAGCGCCCGGCGGCCATCAGATGATGCTGGGGCTCAGAGTGGCGCCACTGCGCGTGTGTAGAAACACCTCGACGGTGATTGGCCAGCGCCCCGGGTGACTCTAGCCGACCGCCGCGCCTCAAAACAGAACGCAAACTCCCCGAATTCCTTCACTCCTCCATCTTCATCACGACACTCCCTCTTCACCTCGCTCCCACCCACCACGTCCTATGAGACGCCCGTCTTTTACACTCGAAGCTACTCGATAGTGCTCTAGAAGCCTCTCACTATACTATAAACCCACCCGATCATGTCGTTCTGCAAGGCTACGCTTCAGCCTTCGGTGACATCATCCGCCACGATGCTCCGTTGTGTCAGAAGCCTTCCCACCACTCGTTCGACACAATGCCTTCGTTTGTTCTCTTCATATGGAAATGCACACCGATCGTCCTCCAAGCGGGACATGCAGACGGCTACCGCCTACCGTCCCCATAGCTTGCCGACGTCCTTCCCTCCGCCTCGAAACCCCGGGCCCTCCGACACCTCCATCTCCGCCGACTTCCCTGCCTTCTGGGAATCTCCCTCCCAGCAAGCCCCCAAGAAACAGGATGCCTCTTCCAATGTCAGCCTGCGTGAGGGCGAGGCGCAAAAGTCCCAGCCCGTGATGAAACCCGCCACATCATCGTCCACCTCTTCGAAGCCCGCGGAAAAGCCCCGGCGGAAGCTCCGCCCCCGAAAGGCCGCCATGAAGTTGTCCCCAATCGCTGTCGAGCAGCTGCGCAAGCTTCTCTCGCAGCCGAACCCGAAGATGATCCGCGTCGGAGTGAAGAACCGTGGTTGCTCCGGCCTGGCCTACCATCTGGAATATGTGGAGAAGCCGGGGGCCTTCGACGAAGTTGTGGAACAGGACGGCGTGAAGGTGCTGATCGACAGCAAGGCACTCTTCAGCATTATTGGAAGTGAGATGGATTGGCAGGAAGACAAGCTCAGCCGGAGATTCGTCTTCCGAAACCCCAATATCAGTATGTTGCCCGTATCTACAAATTCCCTTCTTTGAGCGGCGTGCTAACATTGGTTTTCTTTTTACAGAGGAAGAATGCGGATGCGGCGAATCCTTCATGGTTTAGCGGGTTGCGCTGTATCTTGTATATGTTTTCTTTTGGGACCTTTTTGGAGTCGCATCAATCAGGCATTCGGACGGCGTTTATGCGGGTACTTGATTTTCATGGGGCTTCGACTTTTCTTTCACGCTACACTGCCAATACACCTTTGATTCCCGGGCTATGAGCCCACTTTATGTCATGTATAGTTTCATTTGTCTATCCATCCTACACGGATGGGTTCAGGGGAATGCCCCTTCGCTGTTAGACTGTGTGCATTCTGCCAGTCAGCGCTGTATTAACGATACTAGAATAACAAACAATATTCTTTACATTGTGTTCACGCCATCTCTGGTACGTTCTTTTTTACCTCTAGATAGATATTTTCAGTTTTGGCATTCTGGGTTTCGTGGTTTTCCGCGCGGGCGGGATGTTTCCCGCCACAAAGCAACTCGAGTACTCCATGGGCTTGCAACATGACCGCTCAACGGACCACCAAAACACGATAATAGGAAATGTACGGAGTAGATAGATATGTAAGAAACATGTCGTTATTCACATCCTGACAGAAACATCACATTATAGACACTAAGACCGTAGTTGCAGACCACCGTTGCTCATCACGTGGGCAGAGCCGGGAAACTCAGCTAGCATGACGCTGGCTGCTTATCGACCGATGTACCCCATACTTCCGACTCCCAACGTCCGGCCGGCCAGGCACCGCATACTCGACACCCATCTTGACCCCAAACCTCAACACAACTCCACCCCCAAAGCAATGACAACACCCGTAGTCCTCACCCCGGACACCATCCCGGGCACCGATCGCCCCCCATCCATCGAACCGCTCCTTCTGACCATCCGCTTCTCAGCCTCTATCCCCGATCTCCCCGTCGACGTCTTATCACCCGACACCACCACCGCCGCTGGCGTCAAACAATTAATCCGGACCCGACTCCCCCCGGATCTCTCCTCGCACCGTCTCCGTCTCATCTACGCCGGTCGCGGACTAGAAGACTCGATCGCCCTCGCCGCCTCTCTCAAATTACCCCCCTCACCGGCTCGATCGCCTTTCGCGCCGCCGTCTGATCATGACGTCGCCGGCGGCAGCTCCCCCAAGGGAACAGTGGATAAAGGCAAGACGCCCGTGCGGGATCGGCCACGGTTATATATCCACTGCTCGATTGGGGATATAGTACTCTCAGCCGCGGATCTGCAGGCCGAGGCGGCCGTCGCATCGACCATCCAACAAGCGCAACAGAATAAGTCCGGAATCGAGAACGATGGGTTGTCGTCATCAGGGAAGTCCAAGTCAGGCGCAGGCGCAGGCGCGGGCTTGAATCCACGACACCAGACCCAACAGCCGTCGTCGTCTACAACGACGCCCGCTCCACGCGGTTTCGACCGTCTCCTCACGGCCGGGTTCACGCCCGCCGAGGTGGCTGCGCTCCGCTCCCAGTTCCTGGCTATCCAGTCCGTGTCGCATACGCCGGATACGATGCCCCGTGGGGCGGAGCTGCGGGAGCTCGAGGACCGCTGGATGGACGAGGGGTCATCGGCTATGGCGGCTGGGGTGGCTGGTGGTGCTGGCGGGGCGGGTGGTGGTGTGGATGGGGGCCCGTCGTTTGGAGATGATGATGGCGGGTTCGGGTCGGGTTCTCGCGGGGCGATTGATGATATGCTCTGGGGTGCGGTGATGGGGTTCTTTTGGCCGGTGGGGTGTGCGATGTGGCTGCGACGGGAGGAGGGGGTTTGGAGCTGGCGGAAGGGGTTGGCTGTGTTTGTTGGGGTGGTCGTTAATATTGCGTTTGGGGCAATGCGGATCATGAATTAATGGGCTGCTGGGTTTCATGGAGTGGACTAGGAAGCGAGCTCCTTTTCATTCTTTTTGGTGTTTTGTTTCTGCTATTTGATTATGAATGATACCCCTAGAGTTGCCTGGAACCATCAGGAAATATGGTGCAGTTTATGTGGAAGGAGGTCAGGGTGAAATGATCACCAGGAAATGTCTCGTGCTATCTTAAAAGCAGAAGCGCATTGGATACTATCATACAACGTGCCAGGAGGTGTACGCAATCGCGCAGATACTAGTAGTATGTCGTAAGGAAAAAGTCAAGGAAACTCCCATCAACGCCCATTCGGCCCTAACGCTCAATGAAACTTGCTGTAGATGACGGCAACGATCAACAAAACCAGAACAGTGATGATCGCAATGGAGATCATCCGATTCGTAGCCATCCTATCGGAGACAAGCCGTTAGCAAAAAGACTCGAGATGATGAAGCGACCATTTGGCGACAAAACTCAGCTATCGAGAGCAAGGAGACATTACCTACGGGCCATGCCCCTCAGTGTCTTAATGCTGGTATCCACATATCCCTCACTCTGCTGCAGGCCGGACCGGGCGTGCTCGATGGTCTCTCGTTGCTGGTATAGATCGGTTAGGGTGCTGCGACCGATATCCTCAGTTTCGAGAGCAACCCGCTGGCTCTCCTGCAGTCTTGCTGAGCTGCGCTCCAGGCGCTCCGTGCCGGACAACAGCTGCTGTCTCTGTTCTAGATGTTCGTCCTGAGGATCGTCGGTGTAACGGTCGCCGAATAGAGCCCGGCGGTCATCGGAGAGTGACTTGAGTTTGCGCTTCGCTTCGTCGATGTCGGTAGAGTAGTTGCGGAAGCGCACGTTGACCTTCGAGCGAGCCGCGGAAGGAATGTTCTGTTTCTCCATGCGCATTTGGTCGAGCTGCAAGAGGGACTCCATGTTAGCCGCCGGGCCTCGAGAAAGTGGGGTGATGGACTGGAAATTCAACGAACCAATTCCGTAGCCTCATCCAGAGCTCGTTCTGCCTGGCGAATTGTCGATTTTCGTTCTTCCACTGAGGCTTCGGAGATCTGGTCCAGCCTCTGGTTCAGATCGGCCTGGACGAGCTTCAGCTCCGTCTCATAGCTGCTGAACAGCTCTGAGCCGGCGTCGGTATCCAGCGGGTTGGACATGATGGCAGTGATTATGTGATAGTTGAAGGTGTCAAAGAGAGGCGTCTGTGTATAGATCGCGGGTTCAGGGAGCGGCCAGAGGCGGGTTGACGGGTTGATAGGCAGACAGATACTGTGGCCACCTTATCTCGGTGGCTGGAGACTGGGGTCTAACGATGCGCTCTAGATAGGGACAAAGATCGTGGGGGGTCAGAAGAGAGACACAGGCTCACGACAGGACGCAAATTGGCGCAGGAATCAAGAAGGCCGAGGATGGGACCGAGGGCGTTGACAAGAAGTGGGCGGAGATGACGGAGATGATCCTCGCGATGATGTCCCCGTTCATTCATGACCTCCGCAGGAACGGGCGACCCACACGTGATCCCCCGCCGAGGCTTTGCATTGTATGTATGGTTACGTCTCACCCGAATCACGATTCACGAGGATTCAATTTCCCTAGAATCAACCAGGGAGGCCTAAGACGGTCTCGCTACCGACACCGTAACAGATATACTTTCCCTCCCCATCGTCTCGGTTCACCCTCATGCGGAGTACTGCAGGGTACCTAGGTACAAACCTAGGTAGGGTGCGAAGGTTGACTCGCATATGTCATTCCTGCCCCGGCCTGGAGATTTCCCCAGGTTCAACCAACACTAGAGCTCCATCCGCCGGCGTTCCCCGTGTGATTGACCCCATCCGTAGCCAATGGCGGTCTCTCCTCCCAGCCATTTCCCCGATTAAGGCGCGATTGATGCCTGCTCTACAGCCACCGTGCTGCTGACTAACCCCTCTCGATGCCCATCCACCAGTCATCTGATATGGTCATCCTGCGTCCCAGAGCTGAACACGCCTGATGGTTGGTGCGGTGCTGAGTTTCCTCGCCCCTGTCCTGGTCCGTTTGCGTGAATCCCAGGTTGTCTACTCGCCATTTTCACAACAGCCGGGGTACTTGAGGAGAAACCTTCGCCATCTCGAGGTTGAGAAGTACTGTCCGGAGTTCGACTTCAGCGTTGCAACTGTTATGCCCCTCAGGTCAGATGGCCAGTGTCGTTTCAGAACCTCTCGATTTCAATGCCGGCGTTTCGTCATTCTGAACGTGTTGCGATCATCGGCGGTGGTTGCACTGGAACTACTTGCTTCTGGGCGTTGCAAAACACCACCCATGATGTGCATCTGTTCGAGGCATCGTCGACCCTAGGGGGACGGATTAAAGAGTTCTCCTTTGAACATGATGGAAAATGGACGAGCGTGAACACCGAACCGCCGTCGTTCAATGCAGAGGCTTCTCGTCAGTCTCCTCGCATCCCTCATTCGGCGAAAACTGACGACTGTTCCCAGCCAATCTGGTCTCTCTGCTTCGCTACTTGGGAATACCTACTTCTGCGATCCCATTCACCTTTAACACATCCGTTGGCATCCGTACGTTCGAATGGTGTAATAATATCATGAAGGCCGCTTTACGCCAGCCACGGGTTCTGTGCCATGTAGAAACATACCGAACATTGGTCGATATCGTTTGGTTCAAGTACCTCATTGGGGATACTCTCGGCCATCACCATTGGCCTGGCGCGGTCCATGATATCAAAAAAGAGATATCTACAGGCGAATATCTGACAACAGAGAAGTACTCGAACAGCTTTACGGAAGAGTACCTGGCCCCGTTGCTGTCGGTGCTTTGGCGAACCAATGCGCTCAAGTATCTCCCGAAATTTCCCTTACAGGCCCTCATCCAATGCCTGAGCGATCATCAGTTCTTTTACTCGCCACACATCCTACCCGACTGGTGTCGAATAAATAAAGGGGCCAATCAACTGATCCAAACCATGGCCAAGACGTCGACCGCCGCGAACATACATCTTCAGACGAAAGTGCAAGAAGTACGAAGGCTCGACCAGCATAACTACAGGTTGTTGATGACCGACGGCCGTGAGATGGACTTCGATCACGTTGTGTTCGCCATAGATGGTCAGAATATCGTGGATCTGTTAGACTCGAACGTGGAGCCCGAGGAGAAGGCCATACTACAGGGCTTACGCGCAGGAACAAACATCGTCGTTCTACACTCTGATCAAAACGTAAGTACCGCGACTCGTCTCCAATCTAGACCGATCATGCCAACACTTGCTTACATGTCCTCTAGCGTGTGCCCGATGTGGACCACTCATATCCATCCTCTAACTACATCTCGTTTGCCAACCTCACCAACAGGCATGAAGGCCGTAACCTGGCTCCCAAGCCAGTACACCGCAAGTCCTCTCTGACCTACAACGTAAACACACTCCAAGACATTCCAGTCTGCCTCTTCGGCCGTATATTCATCACCGTCAACCCATTGACACCGCCCCGTCCTCCCTTGGTCCAGGGTGTGTGGGAATTCACCGACCCAGACCCGAACCCTACAACTCTCCACGCGCAGACTCTGCTCCCATCTATTCAGAACAAACGGGGTCTGAGCTACGGATTTCGCTGGACTGGACGTGGCTTCTTGGAGGATTCTGTTTCCGCCGGACTTGAGATCGCGATTGAGCATCTCGGGGCGCATGTTCCTTTCGAAGTTATCTATCATGGAGACCCGATGCGTTCGGAAGAGACTTTGCGGTTGGATATGCGCCAGCAGATGATCAAGGCTATCATTAGTTTCTCGTATGCCTATGTTCTGCTTTTTCAGATTTGCTGGTTCCTGCTGGGCGGCTTCTGGGCTCGACTGCGCGTGTTCAGCACCCCTTCTGCTAGGTTGAGCTTCAACAGGGTGCAGCGATTTCAGAAGTCTTAGCTAGTAGCTAATATGTACATGCGTATACAATATAGCATGAGAGTTTTCAGAGGTAACATAGTTGACATTAACGTAAAGCAGCTTCGATGATTCGTGTCACTCCAGATACAGAAAAGCCATGACCACAACGGACATGGTATACATATTGTTCGTTGTTTGGTTTTCTTTCCCACCTTAATAACACCGCCGTTTCTCTAAATCCCTAAATTGATTATTCCAAAGCCCCACACTACACCGCATCCACCCCGATCACTACAGCAAGAACTTGTCGCTGTCCTGGCTGACGATGACGGCACTTCTCTTCGCGTCCAGGAAGAGATCCTCGCACTCCGCCACATCCGCCTCCTCAATGCCGCCTGGACGGCCGTTGACACGCGCCAGGATACTGGCCGGCGTGAGCAATTGCAGAGCATACCGCAGACTGACTTTGCTGCCGTGCTCAGACACCTTGTCGAGGGCAGGGTCGGTGATGTTGAGACCCTCCGTCTTGGCGCGCAGGCGGATGATCGTCTTAATTTCGTCGGGGTTGTATGGGTGCGTGGGGATGATGAGGAGACGGGCGAGGAGATCGGGAGGAATGCCGTGGGCGGCGCTGATGTCGTCTGTGCCTTTGATGACGGTGTGGCCACGGTTCGAGGCGAGGATGACGATCGGGGAGATGGTGGACTCGAGGGCCCGGTTCAGATATGTGAAGCATTCGATGTCGAGCATGTGGACCTGGAGGAAGTTAGTTCGTTCTGCTTTTGTGGTGTCGTTCACAAGAGATATGTGCGCCTACCTCGTCGATGAAGAGGACACCAGGGACGAGTTCCGCGACACCCTGATCAATGTAACGGTTGACCACCTTGTTGATCTCTTGACGGAGCTTATCCGTGATCTCGGTCTTCTTGGGCTTCATCAATTGTCCCATCATGCTCATCACATCCTGTCCGCCCTGCGGCCGCGCGTTGGCCATGTCCAAGTCATGTAGCGTCACGTCCTGCACGATTTCCTTCTTCTTGTGCACCTCACCCTTCGGCACGGGAACATATTCTTCGGCTTCGAGATCGAACTCGGTCGCATAGGCATCGGACCGCCCCACCCGCTTGCAGGCTCCGGTGTTCGCTTCGATGTAGATAACGTCTCCGACGGTAACTCGCTCCTTCTGGATGGCTTCGTAGATGCTAGGGTCGAGTCGCAGCTTCTTGGTGCCCTTTGCGGACTTCAGGCCGATGATCAGATGGCTGATTGTCCGTCCATAGCTGCCCAGCGGGTTCTCGGTCTCCTCGGGCGTCAATTCCGTGACTTCACCTTCGTAGACTTCCTTCGTTTCGCGCACACGGAGGCCTAATGATTTGTTAGCACCTGACACGATATTTACACTCCAACAGTCGGCGCAGCATACCAATGGCTCTCCGGAAGTTCTCCATCAGAGCTTCGGTCTTCTTGACTTCGGCAGAGTAGATCTCACTGCCGACAATGGGACAGAACGGGACCTTGGTTCCCAATTCTTGCGACACAGCAAGGGCAAGAGCCGTCTTTCCGGTTCCAGGACCACCGGCCAGGAGGACCGCGCGGCCGGCCATCTTCTTCGCTTTGATCAAATCCACCACGACACCGCATGCCTGCCAGGGAGGGGACGGGTTAGCCTCTTTCATCGGAAGATAATGAGTGGTGCAAGGTCACGTACTTCACGAGCGGTGGCCTGGCCGATGAAACCATCGCCAGAGACCTCAGCAGTGCCATCGGCGCGCAGTCCGAGGCCCTTGATATGCGTGTGGGCGGCAGTTCTGTTCTCGCGCGAGTTGCCCTTCACTTCACTAATCTGGACCATGGCGAAGGATTGCGACTTCACTGGGAAGCCACACGGTAGGACTGGAACGGGGATAGACAATTAATGAGATAGAACAGCGGTATGGCAAAGAGTGGCTCCACGAGATAGGCAGAACCCGCGAGTGTAGACGAGGCGATGGAAGTTGATCGCGATGGATGATGGATGCTTCTGGCCGAAATTCAAGCGCGCAGCTCCAGGGCTCTCCGTCAATGAGAGTCGCCCGCGGCCAAGGCGGTCAGCCCGACCCCCAAATTCTTTCAATCAACTCACTCCCGCCAGTCGAACCGAACCGCAACCCCAACCCAGAGTGTTTCCTTTCTCTCTGTCGCCCTCCCCTCCTCTTCTTGCGACCTGACTCGCCCTGTCATGGTCGATATTCCGTCGGTATTCTGAATCAGCATCATGGCGGGTCTCCAGTCTCGATCGGCCATGGCCCTTCCGTTCTCGCTCTCATCGGCCTTTCGCAACCTTTCCCTAACTCCCTCCAAGCGCTCTTTTTCGACGACATTGGCGAGCCAGAAGACGAAAACGCTACCGGATTACATCCCTCCGTACCCCTACGGCCCGAACTATGTCTTCAAACAATCCAACTCCGGTCTCTACGGAGGCGTGATGATCCAATTCGGAAACAAGATCTCCAAAGGACGAAACGAGGGAAAGACCCGACGATCGTGGCAGGTGAACGTGCGCCGGAAGAAGCTATACAGCGAGGCCCTCGAACAGGACCTGTTCATCAAGGTCACGCGGAAAGCGTTGCGGACGATCCGGAAGTCTGGTGGACTCGACAACTACCTTTTGGACGACCGGCCCGGCCGCGTCAAGGAGCTGGGAATCTTCGGATGGGAATTGAGATGGAGAGTGATGCAGACCCCTAAGATCCAGGAGCAGTTCCGACAAGAGCGCAAGCGTCTGGGTCTTCCCGAGCCGCCGACGTTTGAGGAGTTTGTGAAGCAGAAGGAGGCCGAGTTGAAGGCCCAGGCTGAGGATTCGACCAACATCTCCGAAGCTACGAAGCCCTTCTACAGCGAAAAGCTTTATTGAGAGAAACCGACATATAGAAAAGAAGAAGGATTGCGGTCGCCGTTAGAGCAGACATCGAGCGGCTGATTTGCTCTTGGGAGGGATTCAATGGATGGGGCGTCTGTATCATTATCTCGGCCACGGTCGACAATTCCCTCTATGCCATTTTGACGGGTGTTGTGATTCCCTGAGGAGGATGTCATTTCTCCCAGACATTTATTTTGTGTGTTATGTGTTTGCTTTGCATGAGAGCTATTCAGTGTATTTATACTTGTCAATACTATTTTGGGTTCAACATTCAATCAGACAACAAGTCACCTGTGATCGAATCACATACCTTGCTTGATTATACTGGGAAGAATAACAATTCTATTCTACCATCGTCTGAATGGCGACATAGCATAGAGAGGTAGTATACCCAGCGGAGTGATGGATATATCGGGCTATCGATGATCCGCGGGTAATTTCCGGATCCGGCAGAACCACCCTGTTCCTGATAATCATTTCAGGTTCCATACTACGTTGCGAGTCCCTCTCCGGCGAGACTGATTCTCTCTCTCCTCTCTATAATGCTCTAATCGACGGTACCTCACATATACTCGCAGATTATTATCTTTTGACCGTCCGCGCCGGCCGCAGCTTCTCGGTATGCAGTTCGCCATACCTCCGCGGAGGAATCTCCATGCTCCTTACGCTCAGGCTCCTCGGTTGTCCTTCCAGCGCAGACGGCACCTGAAGGCAATCGCAATTCTCGGCTTCGCATTCCTCGTGGTCTTCTTCCTTCTTTCGCAACTCTTCTACTCGAGCACAGGGACAACTGCCGTACCGGCGGGGACCGCGAGTGTCGTCGTCGTGACAGTCCTTGACCGCGCGCAATGGAGTGACGATTATATCCAGAAGATCATCAAGAACCGCGAGGACTACGCCAAACGACATGGTAAGCCAGGACCTGTATACTCCTCCAGAACCTACATGCTGACACTCATCTCCTTCGTCCAGGCTACACCAACTTTTTCGCAAACCTTTCCGACTACGAGCCTTCGCTGGATGGTGCCCCGCGAAGCTGGGCGATGATTCCGGCGGTCCGACATGCAATGGCATCCTACCCCTACTCGAAGTACTTCTTCCACCTCGATGCCCACGCGATTATCATGAACCCGAATAAAGCGTTGGAATCGCACGTTCTTGACGGGGACCGACTCGAAGCTTTAATGCTCAAGGACACCCCCGTTGTTCCTCCGGATAGCATTATCAAGACGTTCTCGCACCTGAAACCCAGCGACATCGACCTGATCGTATCCGCGGATGGGGAGGACTTGAGCCCGGGCAGCTTTGTGCTTAGACAGGGAGACTTTGCCCGATTCTTGCTGGATCTGTGGTTCGACCCTCTGTATCGGGAGTACAACTTTGCGAAGGCAGAGACGCATGCCTGGTAAGTGAATTTATATTAACCCTATTGAAATGGGTCTACCCTACACAAAATGTTACAATATATAGCTGGAAGCTGACAGCGATATTTTCAGGACCACATTGTACAGTGGCACCCAACCGTGCTGGCCCGACTCGCGAGGATTCCCCAACGGGTACTCAACGCCTACAGCAAAGATTCCTCAGCCATCGGCAAGGATGGCGCTTACAAGGAGGGCGACTTCCTTGTCCGTTTCCACGGGTGTGACAGGGATACCAAACGCAGCTGCGAGAAAGAACTGGACCCGTATTACAACTTATGGGCCAAGAAATTGAAGAATGAATAAATAGACCTGCATCTCGACTGTTATACTTACTTTTTTCCCTCCTTTCTGTTGTCATCGAAATGTAATACGAAGCTACTATTCTGGAGTTCGTGGGAGATTGTTATTGTTTCACGGGGTCTGACTGACCTTGATCATGTGTTGGTGTTTGGGGGGTTGGAATCTCATGTATCATGTGCAGCGTTCTTGCTATTGCTTCTATTTTCAACATTAATAAACTACTATTCATCAAGTACTATTGACAACATGACACAATTGTAAGGACATGCCACCGCTCAAAATCAATGGCAGTCCACATAACTTCCGTCTCAATAGCTCGGCTAATTTTTAGTTACAGCGCAGGGTGGACATGCCTCCATGCCTTTGTCCGACCAGTCCCTGCGAAGCAGCCCGGTTGGAAAGCAGTATGAGCTCTGAATCAGAAACACACACCACACTACCACCCACCGCCACACCTCGTGCACAGATCACGGGTGACAACTCAGGAATGTCTTCCGCATTTAGATAATTCCAGGGAGCATGACAAAGCGCTTGCGCTTGTACTTATCAGGGAATTCCTTGCGGTAGCGACGCTCCTTCTTCAAGGCCCAGCTGGCCATCTGAGCACCACCCACGGTGATGAAGAACAGCCACGCTCCAGCTCAGGCCGCTGACCAGATACACGCCGACCCAGGCAAGAATCTCGAACAGGTAGTTGGGGCAGGTGACGACGCTGAAACCGAAGCCGGACGGGATGCCTCGGTCAGTAGAGCCTGGACGGCGCAGGTTGCGGAGGACGAAGTGCGTGTTGAGGTTGGCCAGCTCACCGAAGACGAACAGGGCCAGACCGGTGTAGAGGAGCGACGGGTTGGGCTGCGCGGTCGCGGCGGCAGCGTCCGGACGGAACACCCAATAGGCGATGTTGAAACCGGCAAGGATCAGTAATGGCCGCTGTTCTTGACGATGTTGGTGGCTGGCATCGTGGCATTGCTAAACCGGTGGACGAAGACCGTTTCAAACTCGCGCTTCGCGAAGTGAGCGGTCAATAGCCAGCAGACCAGGCGCTGGAGGTCAGAAGGCTCCGGGAGCGGCTGGTCGAAATTGAAATAGATGTAGGGCCGAAGAGGGAAGAGGAAAAGCGCGGGGATGAGGAGAGGCCCGAGGTACTCGATGATGAAGACGGTGCGCCATGCGATCTGGGGACCTATACGAAGACGACTTGTCAGTGTTGCACACAATCAGATTCTGACCACACCTCACGTACCGAGATCCTTAACATGCAGCACACTCTTGTCTTTCAGACCAGTTTCATTGACAGTAGTCGATTTTGAGTTGGGGACGACCGACCGGTCGCTCCCTTTGGTAATCCTGAGACGGTGGATCGAGAAGCCGGAGGCGTCAGCCAGCGAAGTGTAGATTTCATCTGCGGACGCGGTGGAGTCCACTTCGATTTCCTTGGGAAGCTTCTTGATGGGTTTCCCTACACCGGGCGAAAGCAAAATCAGCGTTTCACATTCACCCTATCTAATCGATCTCTGCTTCAGGACTGGGTCTGCAGGGTCTTACCTCGTGGTTCGACGACCAAGGTAACAGTTGCGGGCGCCATTGGAGCTGTGGAGGGACGAACGAGGAAGCTCTGCGTGAAATAGGAAGTAGTCCGCAGGAGGGCAATTCGTCAGATCCTATGACCACCGGGGGTTGGGAGATGTGAGGTCAGAGGGGAAGCGTGACAGGAGATGGTTTGGGTCAACCACGAAGCTTTGGAGTCAGTGGCTGCCGACTTTGGTATCAACCACCAACCAGACACCTCGGCAGTACACGGGCACGTGACTCGGGCGCAGAGCACGACCTTACCTGCGATTACCTTCCTACCCTGTGCCACCCTACGCCCACGAGACAAAGGACCGGTAAGCTGACGGTCTCAGGGCTTCGAAATTGCCCGATGGATGGGGAAACACCAACGTGAGGTCATATTGCCCTGGCTTGGCGGTTGGATCGCCAGGTGTCTATCCCCCCTTACGATTCTCGTTGACACCAACTCATGCGGGGGCGGTTGTGCGTCGTATGCGCATAACACCACTGTAACAATATGGCGGGAAATCTTATGCACGTCAACACCCCATGCCACGGAACCTTGTCTAAAAAACATTGGTATGAGCCGTTCCAGCCTCCACGTGTTTGGGATGGACCTCCTCGGAAGGGAACATAACATGCATGGAACAGGAGTGACAGTCTAATGGGGCACTACTGCTTCCCTAGTAAAGCGCCATCCCTCAAGGGCCTCTCCGCACATGGCGGGATCCAGCACACCTCCGCCTCTCCGGGGCACAATGGGAATTGCGACATTCGTCACGGTCAATCGCATGATTGTTATGAATTGCAAGTCCGCACCAGGATGTCCCGCCCCCACCTCTTGGGCCCCAGGATCAATTGCATTAATCGTAATCGGCGAACAATGGAGGCGTGTCGACTAAAGCACCGCCGACTCGCGGTGGATCTTGGCCTGATGAGCCCCTCCAATCAACCCGTCACTGACAAATGCTCAGCTTCTGACAGCCTGAACTAGACACGCGAAGAGAACTAGGTCCAGGTAGTTTCTCGTCGCCCCCAGAGGATCCAGACTATCCCGTCGATAGTCTGCACCAGGTCTCAGCCTGTCAGCCAGCCTTCCCTCGGACGTAGCGCATCCGCTCCCTATCATTGGATCTGGCTACCCATGCAGATCACTGCGGCAGCCCGGGATGCGGCCTCGGTGGTAGCAGGACACTGTGGGGGGGATCCCTCCATGGCCACACCGTTACGCGGGCCGTATTCATGCGAACCTCGCTGGATCGGTGGTTCAGAAATCGGAATTGGTGCTCGGTGCAAGTCACTCACCATGGCGAGGAACTATCAGTTCGGATCCACAAACTTGTTTTAGATCCGACAAAAGTCCATTCAGCATTCGCTCGAGTGGGTATCACTACGGACCGGATCCTCGTGGTCTTCTCGAAGCCCCGTTATCCCGTCTTGACTGGCATCTGTCAGAGAGCCTATGGGAAGGCACGGTGGCGCTCATCGATCGTCTTCTGAAGCTGCGACGCGGTCCTGAGGTCATCGGCTATCGCTGCTGGTTCGAGCTGAACGCTAGTCGCCCTTTAAGCCTGATTCTTGTGTGTACGAATCAGATTGCGCTCCTACCGGGCGCCTGTCAGTGGGGCTGACCCCGTCAAGGAGACACCGTTGCGGACAACCTAGACAGCTGATGGTGTACGATCACTCTCGCTTCTCTCCGTGGTGACCAAGGCTTCAGCCGCACGGCTGTGTCTGCTAGGCCGCTCAATATACCCCCCCGTCCTTCGTATAAAGAGCCGCCTCGAACCGTGATCAGCCCCCTCCTGCTCCTGCTAGTCGAAATCTCCATTCCACGGTCACTTCCCTACTACTGACCACGGTTGTTGCAACCCACCTGTACAGAATTGGCTTTCTGTCTGCCCAGTTTTATTGAGAGATTCCAGATCTAGTCACTGATCCTGTGGAAAACAAAAAAGTTATCACTTCTCCTTGACTTTGCTTGGTCCACTTCCTTTTCCCACCTTCCTTTCCCTGTCACGGAAATCACTCATCGGTGGCCGGTTCTCTGATCTAGACCGTCGATAGTACCGCCTATTTAAGTTATCTACCTGCCTGTACTTGCATATACAGTCCCCTGGCAATGGTAGAGAACCAAGAGGATTCCAACATGCCGGGCATTGGAAACACCGTTTCACAGTTGGAAAAGGTCGTCAGTGCCTCACTGCGGCCTTTGCCAACTGAAACGGGCGATGGTTCATACATCGCCGAGTCAACCGATACTGGTTTGGCCCATGACCTTCGCCATGTTGATCTCGGGGATGTGAAGACGATGTTGGAAATTACGAAAAATGCAACCACGGGGAAACCAATCAACGACAAGGAATATGTAATGGAACGTTTAATCCAGGTCCGTTCCCCCTTTTCCCCAACCGAACCAGATGCTTGGAGTCTGTTGCTCACACCTTTCTAGCTGGCATCCGGGCTTCCGCCTACGTCTCGCAATGGCCGGCAATTGACAAATACGTTCCTGAAACAGCTGTGGAACGATTTAGAGCATCCTCCAGTGTCGTACGTTCTCTGAATCAAGTCGACCCATGACAGAGCGATCAATTGACACCTCTCAAACAGGTTCATCGGAGGCGACTATTCGTACCGAGCAGCAGATGGTTCAGGCAATGTATAGATCCTTTGATCCCTCATCTTGAAGTCTACTAATACACATCCACAGAATATTTTCTGGCCTAACCTCGGCGCTGCTGGCTCTCGCTATGCAAGGTCCGTGCAGCCCAAGACAGTGCAGTCACCGTCGCTTCCAGACCCAGAGATGCTGTTTGATGCTCTTTTGGTCCGGAAGGAATTCAAAAAACACCCGAACAAGATATCCAGCATCCTGTTCTACATTGCAACCCTGATCATCCATGGTAAGCCTCCGACCAAGGCTCAATTCTTATTGGCCGCTAACAGCCACAAGATCTCTTCCAGACGGATCATAGAGATCCTACTATATCTGTGACATCATCTTACTTGGATCTGTCACCCCTGTATGGAAATAACCAAGACGAACAAAATCGCGTTCGAACCTTCCAGGATGGAAAGTTGAAGCCGGACTGTTTCTCGAGCAGACGAGTCATGGGATTTCCTCCTGGCGTTGGTGCGCTGTTGATTATGTTCAACCGCTTCCACAATTACGTTGTCGGGCAATTGGCGTCGATCAATGAGGCTGGACGGTTTACCAAGCCAGACCCAGCCAATGTCAAGGAATACGCTAAATACGATAGCGACCTCTTCCAGACAGGGCGCCTGGTAACCTGCGGCCTATACATCAACATCATCCTGAAGGATTATGTCCGCACGATCTTGAATATCAATCGTACAGACAGTACTTGGAGTTTGGACCCGCGTGCAGAAATGAAAGATGGCCTATTTGGCGAAGCTGCATCGCAGGCGACCGGGAATCAGGTCTCTGCTGAATTCAACCTTGTATACCGCTGGCATTCATGCATCTCAAAGCGCGACGAACAATGGACGCAAGATATATACGAACAGATCTTCTCCGGCAAAGACCACGCCAATGTTTCCTTGACCGAATTTATCCAGGGACTCGGAAGATGGGAGGCCTCACTAGAGCAACCTGCCGAGCGTCCATTTGCTGGGCTCGAGCGCAAACCGGATGGTTCGTTCAACGACGACGACCTGGTCAAGATCTTCAAGGACAGCGTTGAAGACTGTGCAGGCCAATTCGGGGCAGCTCATGTCCCGGCCATCTTCAAAAGCATCGAAGCGCTCGGTATGAAGCAGGCTCGGTCTTGGAACCTTGCTACCTTGAATGAGTTCCGCCAATACTTTGGCTTGACGGCTTACAAGACCTTTGAGGAGATCAACCCCGACCCCTATATTTCTGAGCAACTGAAGCGACTCTATGATCACCCCGACCAAGTGGAAATCTACCCAGGTATCATCGTTGAGGATACCAAAGAGGTCATGACCCCTGGTAGTGGACTGTGCACCAATTTCACTATCTCACGGGGCGATTCTCTCTGATGCAGTTGCTTTGGTCCGTGGCGATCGTTTCTACACCATCGACTACTCTGCCAAACAACTCACAAACTGGGCCTTTGCCGAAATCCAGCCCAAGGATACTGTGGACCAGGGCCATGTGTTCTACAAGCTTGTCTATCGGGCTTTCCCTAATCATTTCCGAGGAAACTCTATCTATGCACACTTCCCCATGGTCATTCCGTCCGAGAACAAGAAGATCATGAAGGATCTCGGGACCTTTGACAAATACAACTGGATGTTCCGACCTTCACACATCCACCCCAGTTCATCAATTCCCATTCCGCGTGTATGTCTATACTTACCAACCAAGATGCGTTCAAGGTTTCGTGGGGACAGAAGATCGAGTTCTTGATGCGCCACAACAATCAGCCTCATGGCCGAGACTTTATGTTGTCCGGAGATCGACCTCCAAACGCCGCATCGCGCAAGATGATGGGAGGTGCATTGTATCGCGACCAGTGGGAGGAAGAAGTTAAGAAGTTCTATGAAGATATCACATTGAAGCTTCTTCGGAAGAACTCTTACAAGATTGCGGGCGTCAATCAAGTGGACATCGTTCGCGACGTCGCAAACCCCGCGCAGGTTCATTTCTGTGCCACTGTCTTCTCTCTTCCATTGAAGACTGAGTCCAATCCAAGGGGTATCTTTACAGACTCGGAGTTGTATAAGATCATGGCTGCTGTGTTTGCATCTATCTTCTACGATGCCGACCCCGGCAAATCATTCGAACTCAATCAAACCGCCCGAGAAGTCACCCAACAGCTTGGAAGCTTGACGATGGCCAATGTCGAGCTGATTAGCAAGACTGGCTTCCTTTCCAACATTGTCAATAGCCTACATCGACACGACGTCCTCAGCGATTATGGTGTTCACATGATCCAACGTTTGCTTGATAGTGGACTTCCGGCGCCTGAGATCGTGTGGACCCATTTGCTGCCTACCGCTGGAGGGATGGTTGCAAATCAGGCACAGCTCTTCTCGCAATGCCTTGACTATTACCTTTCGAAGGAGGGCTCTGTCCATCTCCCCGAGATCAACCGGCTAGCCAAGGAAGACACCCCCAGGCGGACGAACTTCTGCTGAGATAGTAAGGCAGCCCGATTCTAATCTATGCTCTCCGAGCATCAGCAATGCTAATCGAATACAGTTTCATGGAAGGTGCGCGTCTGCGATCGTCGGTTGCTCTGCCTCGTGTGGTGGCAAAGCCCACCACCATTGAAGACAATGGCACGACACTGAAGTTGAAGGAAGGCCAACATATATACTGTAACTTGGTAAGTTTGCATAGCCCCTGTTCGTGGTGTCACTTGGTTTGGTAGCGTCCATGCTAAACTAAGTTGTGTAGGTTTCCGCGTCCCACGACCCTGTCAGCTTCCCGGACCCAGAGGAAGTCAAACTTGACCGGGACATGAGCCTGTATGCTCACTTTGGGTTTGGCCCGCACCAGTGTCTGGGTATTGGAATGTGCAAGCTGGCACTTTCAACGATGCTCAAGGTCGTTGGACGGCTTGATAACCTCCGTCGTACGCCGGGTCCTCAAGGACAACTCAAGACGATTCGTGGACCGGGTGGAATTGCCAAATACATGAGTGCCGACCAGAGTGGCTTCTCTCCTTTCCCGACGACCATGAAGATTCAATGGGATGGTGATTTGCCCGAGCCTTCCACGGAGTGATTGGGCCCGAGAAGATGTCTTTCCGACCAGGGGAACCGGTGGGAACCGGTCTGTGTGATTAGCTCAGTCAGTGGTTTTGAAGCGTCTAGAACTTAGTGGTAGCCTGATACTGGGATCTTGTATTTTGGTTACATGTTTTGTGTTGTTTGTAAGCAAATTGACGGCTTGAAATTGATGTTGCCTGCTTCTGTTAGTGCCAGGATTCCTGATGATGTGTTCATTGCCTTTTGGCTGTAGTTGCTGAGTGAATGGAATGCATCAGAGTGAAGCCTAGCGGAGGCTTCCTCTCAAGGGATATGACGAGACACCCCCAGCATCGCAATATTCACTTGTCCAGGCTCTCGCTGCTGCCATCTGACGCATACATTGGACCTGTCTGGATGTGATGTAACAGGGCTGACCTGTTGTTCGGCGGGGAAGAAGACCCGCTCCGGCCCTGGCCTACCAGTGAGAGCAGCCACAGCCGCGACCCAACCCAAGCAGCCGCCCGCCAGCCAGAAGCTCCATTGATTCATCCAGCGGCATAATTTCACGAACCTTCCAACGTCTCTCACCACCTTCTCTCTCTCCTCACTCCCCCCTCCTCCACTCCCCCCTTCCTTTCCCACCCACGATATTCGCTCGTGGCTGTTGCATCTCTTTCCCGCCCTTCATCTCCGCCCCGCTTTTGATGTCCAGAACCTTCAGGCTAGACGACCTGCACCGTTTTCCTATTGTTCTGACTTTCTCTCAGCGGTACTACCTCACTCGAGCCGCAATCGCCCTCTAATCCCGCCATCGCCCTATCTCTTCTGATCGCCATCGAAACAAACACCTTGCGTGGAGTTGAACTGGACTCTAGTGATCCGTTTCTGCGAACTTTGCTCTGCTGTGAGATCCAAGCCAATACGTATCTCGCCGGTCCCAGCTCTTGGTTTTTCATTGCGGTAGGAGATTACCCAAAAACGTCATACCGTCTCCTCGCGACTTTCGCCCGCGAACCGGTCTTGACGACCTCACCTCACCCCGCCCTCTTAGGAGGCTTACGCACCACCTCCCCATGAGTGCCTGCGTTCACACTTCGCCATAATGGGGAGAATCAAAAAGGTGGCAAGCCAAAAGCATGAGGCTACGATCGTAAGTTCTTGGCTCTTCCCCTCCCCGGGTGCAAGACAGCACCACCAGCCTGACGCCCAACTAAAATTTTTTTCTTTTGCCTGTCATCTAGTCACCGTACCTCTCATCCTTCGTGTCCTCTGCCACAACTATTCCGGTCCCCGAGCTCCCTGCACACTTGGGCACCTTTTCTCGCATATGGCCTTTCCCTCGAGGTGACTTGTACCATTGGATCAACGTTCTGAACCGCTTCGATGAGATTCTAGCGTCCGTTATCGAGAAGTACGATCTGAACAATGGTCCTCAGACCAAGCCTTTTGGCCGACATGCATTGATCGACTTCTACGCCGTTGATGAAAAGAAACCAAGCTCGGACGATGTCAATGCCAAGCTGAATGCTCTGGGATACGGCCAGGATGGCGACCGGGAGCTCGTTGAGGCTATCCTTGACTTCTCCAAGCTTCTCCTTGAGAAATGCGGTAACCGTAGTCTCTACAGCAGTAGTGAGCGTCTGGGGGATCTTCTGAACACTGCCTCACTGTCCTTGCTCCAGGCTACTCTCCGCCTGTCGCTCTCTTTGGCCCAGAGATATCACTCGCGTCAGCGGGGCAGTTCGCATTTGCAGCAGAACCTCTTGGCTGCTCACTACAACATCGACCTTGAGAAGCTACAGAAAATCGCTGCCCCCTTTCCGCGACCGTCCACCACCCCCAAACAGCCCGTCTCACCTGTCATTGGGGCCAAAGGAAAAGACAAAGGATCTCCCACCAAGCATAACGCCAATGACTTGGCCAGCCTGACACGCGAGAACGATGGCTGGGATGAATGGGGTCATGTGCGTCTGCTCTACTATCCGACCGGAACTCCTGAGCAAGTGAAGGAGGCTCCAGCGACCACCACCAGCGGGCCACAGCCGCAGGCTCCTACCACGCCGACCCCTCTCCGTAGGAGCCACACCCATCCGACCCCTCGCTTGAGTCGCACTTCGATCGCCGAGGACTCTCCTAGCTCTGTTACAAACACTCCGGGCAAGCCGGAAGAGGCACAACGTGGTGGGAAGACCCTGGATATACCCCACTCAGTGGTTTCTTCTTCGACAACTGAAGACCTGTTATCGTCCCACCTGGGGGAGCTGCCTGGGGATTCCAAATTTGAGTTACTTCACAGACTTCGTGTTGCACACGGGCTGGCAACATCTTCATCTAGCCGACAACAGATTCTTGCCATCCGAATCCTCGCCATCACCAACCTGGCTTATGTCTACCCAGAGTCTCTTTTCCATGTGAAGGTCCTCCAGTATGATATGGAACAACCGAAACGGCTCCAACTTGCCTATCAGCTTGGGGAATTAGTCCATCTCGGCGCAAGCGGAGATCTCCCGGTCCCGCGGACCGTCCAGACTTTTGCCATACAAGCTCTCGATGCACTTGCGAAGCACAAAGCAAGGGCGATTGACGTCTGCGCTGCGCTTAGCGTCAACGTCAATCACGGTGTCCTGATGTTCTTGACCCGGAAGACCGTCAATGAATTGGGCTCTGAAGATGGCGAGTCGGAAGATGGAAGCCAAGATGAATGGCGCGATGCTTTGCTTGCCCTTCTGCGGACTTTGCCGGGCTCCAGCACTCGGACTCCTGAGACACTGGTGTCTGCTGGATTGATCCCGATGTTCGTAGACGTCCTGAATCTGCGCACTGAAAAAGCTCGTCGCGTCTATTCTCGCATCATGGAGTTCCTTGATACATTCGTCCATGCTGTACGCGATGCACTCGGCACTCTCACCAACGCCAGGGGATTCGATGCTATCTCGGACCTCATTGATCACGAGACTAAGTCCTCCTTTGAAAGCGTATCGCGCGGAGAAGGAATTCCTTCACAATACAAGACCCCATCCATGGATTACCAGATCCCGTATTTCCAGCAGCAAACTCTTCGCTGGATGTTCCGTTTTGTGAATCATATCATGCAGCACAACGGTGGTGGCTTTGATCGAGTCCTTCGAAACCTTATTGACTCCCCTCAACTTCTGACCTCTTTGCGCCTGGTCCTCGAGAATGTGAAGGTGTTTGGTTCCCATGTATGGAGTAATGCAGTCAACATTCTCAGCAGCTTCATCCATAACGAGCCTACTAGCTACGCCGTGATTGCCGAGGCCGGTTTGAGCAAGAGCTTCTTGGAAGCTGTTACAATGTCTGATATTAAGGTTCCCGAAAAGATCGCTACTGGTGCTGAACCCATCGAATCCGAAGGCGAGCCTTCTGCGGAATCTACTGCAGCCGAGCCATCGGTAGGACCCTCTGAGGCACCCCAATCCAATGATGGCGAGAAACAGAAACAGTATGGCATCGCAAGGGCCAAGGATGCTCGGCTGGCACCTGGAATAATACCGGCTGCGGAAGCTCTGTCCTGTATCCCTTCAGCGTTTGGGGCGATCTGTCTCAACTCAGCTGGCCTCAAGCTTTTCCAGTCCTCCGACGCTCTGGAGAGTTTCTTCGAAATTTTCGAGAACCCAGAGCATGTCAAATGTCTCAAGGACGATTCAACACTGGTTCGTTCGCTGGGTACAACCTTTGATGAATTGGTACGACACCATCCGGCTCTTAAGCCATCGATCATGACTGCAGTAATTGTCATGGTTGCACGCGTCGGTTATTTGTGCCGAAGCAAGGCCTGGACAGACGGTCTGGGGGCAAAACTGTGGACAGAGGGTCCTGATGGACAGCCATTGTTGTCTGGATCTCCCGCCCATTTGTTCCGGAAGTTAGGCGTTCCCAGAGATGCTGAGGGTATCCAAGCCCCTGAGTTGGGTATTCGGAACGTAAACTCGGATTGCCGTCTCCCGGATGGTAGTACCTTGACTATGGGGGCTCTTGACGAAACGCTTCCGTCTTCCGAGACTGTCGAGCCCAAAGATCAAGATGTACATGGACTCAAACCACTGATTACCTCTACCCTGTCCTGCGGTTCCTGGGAGCTTTCTTTGAGAATCAGTCTAATTGCACTTATTTCATTGAGTCAGGTGGCGCTGAGTTTGTTCTGGATTTCGCAACTCTGCAGAGTCTACCTTTTGATTTCCACAACACGAACTCTCAGCAGGAGTTGACTGTGCTAGTCCACATGCTCGCGGAGACAAAGCCACATCTCGTTGTGCCGGGGCTTGTAGACCGTCTGGAGTCAATTGTCGAGCTGATGTCTGACTTTTGGCGTTTGAACGAGCCCAGGCATTCTGCATTCTTCACACCTCTTGTCAAATCGGCCGGTGAGAGGGGATCGGAAGACAGCGGCCCACAGAACTCCATTATTGCTGAACAGAACGGAACGTTCTTTGCGAAGAGCATGGCAGCCACCCTTATCCTGACCGATCTGTTCCGCGAGGTATTCTCTATGCCGTTATACCAGACTCGACCTAGCCAGCAAACTTCTGCATTCGCTCAAGTCAATCTAGCCGATCGTTATTGCTCTCTTATTGATCGACTTGGTTCGCTGCATGCTGCATGCGTCTGGGAAGAAATACTCCTACAGAAGAATATCCCAGATACCTCAGAGCAAGCAACCAAAGCGGCGTCCGCTGACGTAGGATCCGAGAAGCCCAACGAAAATGCTGTACCGCCTGCCCATGAAGCAACCCCGGCTCCAGCGACAGCAGAACAACCTCAGGGAACGTCTGCTTCCAGCGAACCTACTCAAGCCGCATTGTCTCAGGATCTGTTTGAAAAGGGCACTGCGTCCTCTAGTGCTTTCAAGAACGTTCGGTTACTTCGCTCTCTTCTCAGCGCCATTCCTTCTTCGATCACAGGCTTCTTCCATACTTTGGGACTTGGCTTGATTGGAAAGAGGAGGATCGATCTCTATCAAAGGCAGAATGCTACATCCGTTGCTGAGGCCATTGCTAGGGCGGTTCTCAACCAGCTTCGGTTCGCATCGCCAAATTCGTGTGACAATCCGAAACAGCGTTTCTCATACCTGATTGTCATCCTTTCATCTTTCTCTCATCTGCTTTTTGAAAGTGAGTCATCAATATTATTGAACATCAGATCTGATATTAACCTTTCTATAGCTTCAGCAGATCGTCCACACTCTCACTATCTCACCTTGGTGCTATTTGCTTTCAAGAGACTTGATGGTTTGAAGGCCATGAAGGAGGTCTGCGACGTGTTTGTCCACGAGGCCAAAGCCTTAACGCCGCCCGAGTCCGTCCCCGAGTCGGAGAAGGATGTGTCAGCTCGCCTCACCTCTGCTTATGGAGGGATTAAGATCATCCTCAGTTTCTTCTCTGAGCTTGCTTCAGGCAAGAGCATTGTTGACTCCAGCCAGACGCAGGCTATGATCAGCAACGAGCGGGATCGCGACCGTCCAGACTATTTCCAGCCAGGACAATTCCTCGTGGATCTTCGCATGCAGATCCTTCCCATGGCTCGGGATATGTGGAACAACGACTTTGCTACTCATCGTCTAGTTCTGTCATAAAATTCCTGGTGGATATCTTGCGTTCTTCGCTCGATGGCGAATACGAAACCGGGGCAGCTAGACGATCTGACTCCATGCCAGCATTAAATGAAGTGCCAAAGAAGAAATTTGTCATTCATAGGGAGCGTATCACTGCACTGCAGGACCAGGGCTTTGACCATGTTTTGGTTCAGGAAGCATTGTATCGATGCAACAATGTTTACGTCGCTGCTGAAGAATACTGCAAAGCCCAGAAGTGGTTGCTGCCTACACCTCGCATGCCCCTCCCTCGAATGACATTGAATCTTCCACTCGAGCCAGCACTACTTCTGGTGGCGAGGCTTCAGAAGAGTCGACCGATAGTGGACCCTTCAACCAAGAGTTCTTGGAACGCTCGGGGCTAGCAATGCTTTTGGCACAGGGAGGCCGGCCATTTGATTAGTCCTCGTTCGGACCCCGCTCATGGTAGAGGGGAGGAAGGCGATGTCGGGCGAGGTAGTGACTTCCTGGCACGCGCCTTGACCCATATTCTCCAGGATGATGAGCTTGGAGCTGGCGATGATGCTCGGGATGATGCCCGATCGCTAGTACTCGCAATACCAACCTTACAGGAGCAAACAGCTCGGAGCCTTCGAACTCGACCAACCCGCCTTCTGGATCACCAGCGAACCAACCAGCTCAGCCCACAAGGAGACGTGAACTGACAACGGTCGAAGATTTGGATAAGGAGCGTGATAAAGTTAGGTCCAGCTTAATCGAGCGTTGCCTAGACGTCTTGAATGAGCACTTCGATGTCTCATTCGAGCTGGCGGACCTGATTGCTTCTGCGACGAAAAAGCACCGTGATCCTGAGAATTTCAGACGGGAGGTCGGAAAATACTTGTCCAGTCTCTCGTCTCGCTGCAGATGGAGAACTTCCAGGCCGCAGGCAAGAAGGTGGCTGCTTACGCCCATCTCCTCGCCTTAGTGCTTCAAGACAGGGATATGTATACTGCCACCCTAGATGAGTTGAAGGAGTGTTTCACCACTTTCCTTGGATTTATCCAAGTCCCCACGGAAAAGACTGCGGACGAGTCATTCCCATGGATTGGACATGTGCTACTGGTCCTCGAAAAGCTTTTGTCTGATGATTCTCAACCCCCGCAAATCAAATGGAGCATGCCGGACAATGATAATTTGACTGCAGAAGACGATGGTCCCGCTCAATTGGAAGAACCTCTTGTCTCGCAAGAGCAGAGAGTACAACTCTTCGAGGCCTTAATTGAGATGCTTCCGAGGATCGGCAAAGACGACACGCTTGCGCTCTCCGTTTGCCGTATTCTTGTCATCCTCACTCGCAAGGACGATCGCAAACTCGTTTTGAGCGAGAAGCGAAGCCTGCAGCGTTTGTTTGTTATGGTGAAGCAACTTTCAAGCTCCACAAATGAGAAGCTGCAAGGCGCTTTCATGCTGATTCTGAGACATATCATTGAGGATGAGGACACTATCCGTCAAATCATGAGGAGTGAGATTGTTGCCAACTTTGAAGCCAAGACCTCTCGCCAAATCGATACAACTGGCTACGTTCGGCAGATGTATCACCTTGTGTTAAGATCGCCGGAGCTTTTTGTCGAAGTTTCGAACGAGAAGCTCAAATTGCAACGATATGATAACCGACAACGTCCGCAGGTTCTCACATTGAAACCTGAGCAGAAGAACAACGACAATAAGCAGTACAAATCCTCACCAGCACAACACAAGGCAGAGAGCTCGAAGAGCGACGGTGAGATTGCACAAGGAAATGTGAGCTCTTCAGATGAGAAGGAAAAGAGCAAGAGCCACGAACTGAAGCCACCTGTTGTGGAGAAACCCCGACGGTGTCATTCACTACTTGCTTTCTGAGCTTTTGTCTTACAAGGATGTCGATGACAAGGAGCATTTAAGCGAAGCAACAGATGCTTCCGCTCCTGAACAGTCCGATGTGGAAATGTCCGACGATCCTGCACCCTCGGTTACCAGCACTGATGCTCAGGGTGCGCGCAACATTAAGAAGGGAGAGAAGCTCCATTCAAGGCGGATGACCATCCGATCTACATATACCGATGCTTCCTTCTTCAGTGCCTCACGGAGCTCCTCTCATCATACAACCGTACGAAGGTTGAGTTCATCAACTTTCCCGAAAGGCCGACCCTCTTGCGACTACGCCTTCTAAACCCCGCTCGGGTATTCTGAACTACCTTCTCAACGCGCTCGTTCCATGGGCACGATGGAGCATGATGAATCGGTCTCCTTCAAGAAGCGAAGCAACACTTCTGCATGGACAATGCGCGTACTCGTTGCTCTGTGCACCAAGACCGGCGAGTTCGGCGGCCTTGGACGACGCCGCAATGAACCAAATCTGACCGAGGAAGACGAGCCCGAGCTTGCATTTGTTCGGCGATTTGTCTTGGAACATGCCCTACGATCTTACAAGGAAGCAAGTGCATCCAACGAACCATTAGATGCCAAGTACTCCCGGTTGATGTCTCTTGCCGACCTGTTTGACAAGATGCTCAGCGGTTACGCCTTCGTCTCCGGTGACACCGCTTTCCCTTCTTCGACTCGACAGCTGGCGAAGACGATGTTCGAAAAGAATTTTATCAATGCTCTCACAGCCTCTGTCGCCGAAGTCGATCTCAACTTCCCTTCGTCCAAGCGAGTGATCAAGTACATTCTTCGCCCGCTCAACAAACTAACTCAGACAGCGGTTGTCTTGAGCGAAACGTCTGACATTTCTACTCTCGGAGACACCGAAGAGGACGAAATTTCCTCGGCTACGTCTGTGTCTGATATGGATGATGACCGAGAGGAGACTCCTGACCTCTTCCGCCACTCTACGCTAGGCATGCTTGAACCTCGTCATGAGGAAGAGACTAGCTCGGAGGAGTCTGAAGAGGAAGAGGATGATGAGATGTATGACGATGAATACGACGAAGAGATGGACTATGATGAAGACATGCCGGAAGATGATGGTGAAATGGTCAGCGATGAAGAAGAAATCGATGGTGTAGGCCCTATCGAAGGTCTCCCTGGCGATTCAGGAATGGACATTGAAGTTGTCATCGATGACGAGGACGATGATGATGACGACGATGAGGTGATGGAGATGACGATGAGTCCGACATGGAAGATGAGATTCTCGCCGGGGAGATCACCGGTGATGGGGACAACGCCAGCCTGGATGATGGCGAAGATGATGAGTGGGAGAGCGAAGAGATGTCCGAAGACGATGAAGAAGCCGAGATCATGAACCAGTTCGAGGACGAACTCGCCGATATCAGACAGGCCGACCAGCGCGATGAGGGAGCCCGGATCAACGATTTGTTCCGCGCATGCTCAATGGCGATGCCACGGGAGTTGAGGATCTCCATGGTGATAGTCTTGGGGATATGCATGATGATATGCTTGATGATGAGTTGAATGAGGATGATGGTCAGTAAATGCTCTTTCCTAAACTGCTGATGTGGACTAACTAACCTTCTTCAAGAGGATGAAGAGCTTGACGAACTTGAAGAGGAACTCGAGGATGCCGACGATGATCAAGCCTCCTATGAAGGATTTGATGATGGTAATTTCATTGGACTTCTCTCTAAGTCGATTCAGATTTGCTAACTTGCCGGTCACAGACGACGACCTCATGGATCCTTGGGGATGGGAAGGCGAGGAGCCTCCACTTCCCCGTGCCCATCACCATCATCGCTTCCGCGGAACTCAACCAGCCTGGGCTGCTGTCACTGGCATCATGCCCAGTCGACATGGAATTGTTCCTATCCAGCCTTACCGATTCCATCGCACTCAAATCCCAGCACGTGGTAACGACGATGGAACCAACCCCCTTCTGGTCCGCACCGATCGTGGGCCTGAAGCTGGACAACCTCGGGGAGCTGGTGCTGAAGCGTTCACCGATTGGGTTCATGGCATGGAGCCGATCTCCACTGGTCCCCTTCTCCCCATGGATAGCCCGGTGAGCTTCATGAATGCTATCATGCAGGCAATTGGTGGTCAAGGCACTCCTGGATTCGGTGTGATTACTCGTCCAGATGGTATTCACGTTCACGTTGACCGCCGGGCTGTCATGCCCAACCGCCTTCAAGATATGTTCGGACTTAATCGACAGCAACCCTCCTCTTCTCGAACTCGGGACGATCCGTCTCAAGCAGTGAGCTTCGCCCTGGCAACTACCAGAAGCCGCTGGCAAGAAGAAGCCCGCATTCTTTTCAGCAGCACATACGTTGAGAAAACCCAGCGCGTTGTCAACTCCTTACTGAAGATTCTGGTTCCTCCGGCTATCGAGGAGGACAAGGAGATCAAGAAGAAGCAGGAGGAGGAGCGCAAGCGCCGTGAAGAAGAGCGTGCCGAGCGTGAACGCCAGGAACAAATCGCCCGAGAGGAAGAAGAGCGTGAGCGTAAGAAGAAGGAGGAAGAAGAAAATGCTAGACGACAGCAAGAGAGGGAGCAACAGGAAGCCGAACAGCAAGCTTCAGGCACCGTCTCTGAGCCTATGGACGATATACAGCGAACGGATGCCGAAGGAGAAGCTGCTGCCCCGGCCGCTGAAGCTGAAACCGGCCCGTCCGAGCCTCAGCAAGAGTGCATACCACAATCAGAGGTCGCCAGCTTGATATCACAGGCATGGAGATCGATCCCGAGTATCTGGAGGCCTTGCCAGAGGAGCTGAGAGAAGAGGTGATCATGCAGCAACTTGCCGAGCAGCGCTCTCAAGCTGCTGCTGCTGGCGAGGAGCCTAGTGAAATCAACACAGAGTTCCTTGACGCCTTGCCTCCGGAGATCCGTGAAGAATTGCTCCAGCAAGAGGCAGCCGACCGTCGGCGCCGTGAGAGAGAAAGTGCACGCAGACAAGCGGCACCATCCGGTGCTGCTGCCGCTGCCGCCGCCGCCGCCGCCGCTCTACTCATGCGGAAGACATGGATGCTGCTAGCTTCCTTGCTACCTTGGATCCTTCGTTGAGACAAGCCGTGCTTGCAGATCAGCCCGAAGAAATCCTTGCTACTCTCGGCCCCGAGTTTGTCACTGAAGCTCGGTCTCTTCCCGGAAGACGACTCGCACAATTCGGTGATATTCCAAGAGTCGACCACCGCCATAGAGACGAGCCGGTTGAGGATCAGGAGCCAAAGAAACAACAGCGCCGCCAGATCGTGCAAATGCTGGACAAGCCCGGAGTTGCCACGCTACTTCGCTTGATGTTCATGCCCCTTCAAGGTAACGCACGGCATCAGTTGCACGATATCCTTCATCACGTTTGTGAAAATAGACAGAATCGGGTTGAGGTTATCAGCCTTCTGCTCTCAGTGTTGCAGGATGGCACCTCAGACGTCTCTGCCATCGAACGCAGCTTCGCTCAGTTGTCGCTTCGCGCAAAGCCATCTTCAGTCCAGAAGACTCCACAGTCTGTGAAGCGCAACCTGAATTTCCAGACTTCCTCGAGCGTGAGCAGTGAAGTGACCCCGATTATGGTCGTGCAGCAATGTCTCCAGACCCTCTCGTTCGTGTCGCAATACAACCCCCACGTTGCGTGGTTCTTCCTTACCGAACATGATCCTTCGTCGACACTCAAACTCAAGGCGTTCCGCAAGGGCAAGGGCAAGGAAAATAAAGCCAACAAGTTTGCTCTGAACGCCCTGCTTACCCTGCTTGATCGGAAATTGATCATGGAGAACCCGAGCTGCATGGAGCAATTGTCCAATCTTCTCAGCAGCATCACTCAGCCTCTTACGATTCTGCTTCGCCGCGAAAAGGAGAAGCAAGAAGAAGAGGAAAAGGGCAAGAAGTCAGAGAATACTGATGGGCAGCCTGCTCAGAGTCAAGAAGCCGCCCAGCCCCCGGAAACGACCGAGGCTAGGGACTCTGGTGACACGACTATGACTGATGCTCCGCTTCCTACTGTGGAGGGTACCGAATCTCAAGTTGTGACTGCATCGGGTCAATCTGAACCTGGTGCCTCAGTGGAAGATACCAAAGAGGAGAAGGGCAAGAAGCGGGCAGAGGATGACAAGCCCAAGAAGAGGACTATTGAGCCTCCCGTTGTTCCCGACTACAACTTGCAACTGGTGGTTCACATCCTCGCAGCCCGCGAATGCAATGGCAAGACTTTCAGGGACACGCTTTCTACCATCAACAACTTGTCTGCTGTGCCTGGCGCTAGAGATGTGATTGGAAATGAGCTAGTCAGCCAGGCTCAGGCTTTGAGCACAACCATTCTGACCGATCTGGACGAACTCTTGTCTCACATCCATCAAGCCCGCACAGGAACTGATATGCAAGGACTTGCCCTCGCGAAATTCTCGCCGGCCAGCTCTGATCAGGCCAAGTTGCTGCGCGTTTTGACTGCTCTCGATTACTTGTTCGACCCCAGCCGTACTGACAAGGTCAAGGGTGCCGAGCCTGACCAGGCTGTCAAGGAGGATGTCTTGCAGTCGTTGTACGAATGCTCCACCTTTGGGCCTCTGTGGACAAGACTGAGCGAGTGCTTGGGCGTCATTCGTCAAAAGGAGAATATGCTGAACGTGGCTACTATCCTTCAGCCCTTGATCGAAGCGCTCATGGTTGTTTGCAAGAAACACTACTCTGAAGGAGACTTCTCGGAACAGCAGAGAGCTGTCTGTGTCTACCACTTCTGCCGATGCTGGTGTGAACATGGAAAGTCTCTTCTTCAAATTTACCGAGGACCCACCGCAAGATTCTTAACGAACTCGTGCGTCAGAACTCCAAGCTGATGAGTGGAACCTTCTCCCTGTTAGTCAAAAACCCCAAGGTACTGGACTTTGACAACAAGCGCAACTACTTCACTCGCCGCATCCATGCCCGTGGCGCAGAGCCTCGCCATCCCCACCCTCCTCTTCAGCTTTCTGTGCGCAGAGATCAGGTCTTCCTTGATTCCTTCAAGTCCTGTACTTTAAGTCAGCGGATGAACTGAAATACGGCAAGCTGAACGTGCGCTTCCATGGGAGGAAGGTGTGGATGCCGGAGGTGTTACGAGAGAATGGTTCCAAGTCCTGGCCCGCGGCATGTTCAACCCCAACTACGCCTTGTTCATTCCTGTCGCTGCGGATCGGACCACCTTCCATCCTAACCGCCTGTGGCGTCAACTCGGAGCACTTGATGTTCTTCAAGTTCATTGGACGGATCATCGGAAAGGCGCTGTATGAGAACCGTGTCCTTGACTGCCATTTCAGTCGTGCTGTCTACAAGTGTATCCTGGGTCGGTCTGTTTCTATCAAGGATATGGAAACTCTTGATCTGGATTACTACAAGTCACTGCTCTGGATGTTGGAGAACGATATCACCGACATCATCACTGAGACGTTCGCCGTGGAGACGGATGACTTTGGCGAGAAGCAGGTCATTGATCTGATCGAGAACGGCCGCAACATCCCGGTTACCCAAGAGAACAAGGAGGAGTATGTGCAGCGTGTGGTTGACTATCGTCTGGTGCGGTCTGTCAAGGAACAGCTTGATAATTTCCTCAAGGGTATGTCTAGTTTCCTCTCTTTATCACAATCATGTGAATTTCCACTAACGTTCTGCAGGATTCCATGAGATCATCGCTCCCGATTTGATCTCCATCTTCAATGAACAGGAGCTGGAGCTGCTCATCTCCGGTCTGCCTGAGATCGAGGTAGACGACTGGAAGGTGAACACTGAGTACCACAACTACTCTGCCTCGTCGCCCCAGATTCAGTGGTTCTGGCGTGCTGTGCGTTCGTTCGACAAGGAAGAGCGTGCCAAGCTGCTGCAGTTCGTCACTGGTACCAGTAAAGTGCCTCTGAATGGCTTCAAGGAACTTGAGGGTATGAACGTGTTAGTCGATTCAACATCCATCGCGACTACGGCAACAAGGATCGTCTTCCAAGCTCGCACACGTGTTTCAACCGTAAGCCTTTCCGACGTCCGTCCCGAGTTGATGAATTTGGCATGCTAACTGACTGGTGCGCACAGAACTGGACCTTCCGGAGTATGATAGCTATGAGACTCTCCGACAACGTCTGTATACCGCAATGACAGCCGGTAGCGAGTATTTCGGGTTTGCTAGATTGGCGGCGCTCTTGACGTTGCGACTCTTTGTTGGCCATAGGGTCGGTGGTTTTCCGTGGCATTTTCCACTTCTCCTCGTTGTTTAATGCTGGAGCATATTGACGGCGTTCCGCTTCCACGATATTCTACTTAACAGTTTGTATTATTTGGGCGAGATTTTTTCTTCTGTTCATGTGTTTCTTTGTATTTAGGCGAGTGCGGATCTGTGGATACTCGGGCTGGGAACGACTGCTGGTTGAAGTGCAGGTCAACTCGGCGGCGTTCTTTGGTTGTGAGGCGACAGACTCCCTCTCAATGAGCCAAAATGTCGTTTGATTTGCAGTTTCTATGTCTGTAACTACGTGAATTCCAAGTCTAGGGCTGCCAATGATGGAGGCTGTTTTATCTACCATCCTTACTCTGCTGAGTCATCAGAAAGCGGTGGCGGGTTTTCTGCCGGCCGTAAAAAAAAAGAAAGGCGGGTTTTGCTGGCCGTCGCTGGGGTTCGGAGACTCTGATTCTTCTCCCTCACGCCGCTTCAACCTCGGGCTCCATTTTTTTCCCTTCCAACCTCCCCCGTTCCGTCCGGTGTCCTCGTGCCCACGCAGGCCCTCTCATTCTCTTCTCCCCTTCCTCTCTGCAGCCTCATATCATCCTCCGCCATGGCGACAAACTCGATCAAGCTGTTGACCGGCAACAGCCACCCCGAGCTGGCGAACCTGGTGGCCGATCGGTATGCATTTCCATGTTCTACTCCCGATCTCCCTCATGGGAAATTGTGACCTGTCATGCCACTATGACTACTCGAGGCAGAGACTAATTGTCTACTTCATCTTGGCAGTCTCGGTATCGAGTTGACCCGGACGATGGTCCTCCACTATTCCAACCAAGAGACGAGTGTGACGATCGGTGAGAGTGTACGCGACGAGGATGTCTTCATTCTGCAGTCCACCCGACCGAACGACATCAACGATGGCCTGATGGAGCTGCTCATCATGATCAACGCCTGCAAGACGGCCTCCGCCCGGCGCATCACCGCCGTCATTCCCAATTTCCCCTACGCCCGTCAAGATAAGAAGGATAAGAGCCGGGCGCCCATTACCGCCAAGCTCATGGCCAACATGCTCCAGACCGCGGGCTGCAACCATGTCATCACCATGGATCTCCACGCCAGTCAGATCCAGGGCTTCTTCAACGTCCCCGTCGATAACTTGTATGCTGAGCCGAGCATGCTCAAGTGGATCCGCGAGCATCTCGATGTGAGCAAACTGTGTCATTGTCAGCCCCGATGCGGGTGGTGCGAAGCGGTAAGGATACCCTTGGATGATGTCGCATCCACTCTGTCATTGCCGAGAGAGCATTGCTGATGGTCCTAATCCACAGTGCCACCGGTCTTGCCGATCGCCTCGATCTGCAATTCGCTCTGATTCACAAGGAACGTCCCCGTCCCAACGAGGTCTCGCGCATGGTACTCGTCGGTAGCGTCAAGGACAAGGTCGCCATCATCGTCGATGACATGGCCGACACCTGCGGTACGCTCGTCAAGGCCGCCGACACCGTCATGCAGCACGGCGCCAAGGAAGTCAACGCTATCGTCGTCCACGGAATCCTCTCCGGCAAGGCCATCGAGAACGTCAACAAGAGCTGTCTCAAGCGCCTAGTCGTCACCAACACCGTCCCCCACCAGGAGAAGAAGGAGATGTGTGACAAGATCGAGACGATCGATATCAGCCCGACCCTTGCCGAGGCGTGCCGTCGTACGCACAACGGCGAGTCCGTCAGCTTCCTGTTCTCGCACGCTGTCGCCTAAGATGGTGTGTACTGACCGGGAGGATGTATCGGGATGGATGGGGAAATCTTCTTTCCTTTTGCCTTTTGCTTTATTGGATTGGTTTACGTGAATGATCGGGGTTATAACGCTACTAGAATTGCATTGCTGCTTTGTTCTGTTCCTTTTTTTTTTTTTTTTTTACCATGGGAGATGTTGAATGTCGGGGCCGCCATTTTGTGATCGCCAGGCGCATTTGAGGTTGGATCGAAGTTTGTCCGCGTCGTGTCACTACTATATAACACGTTTATGATGCATGAATTACAACAGATTGGGTTTCGGGGTTTGCCTCTTGTTTCTTGTTTCATAAAAGTCTGTTTGTTTGCGTCCAGGTGAAGCTGGCTTTTTTGTACATATACAGTCCCTATCCAGGATGCAAGGTGTTTGTTGCTCTGTTTGATATTGATTTGAAATCCCTTGCTTCTGTTCTGTTTATAACGGTCCACTGCTGTCTGCGTTGTCGATATTGTATGTATTTTGCGGGAGCAGTAGCCTCAACAAATAAGGTCACCGATTTGAATTGCCCAGTCTAAGAATAGCAAGTAGCCTGCATTAAGCACTAAACATGGGGTAGCCCTCTGTCTGAGCGTTGAACTCGGCCCATGCGCGGTCTACAAGGCACACACTACAAGGATTACGGTATTGGAAGAGGACAAGGCGCAAAGGGAATTGAGGTTGAAGCACATAGCATAGACAAAAGGAATCAAGAACGAAGGACAGTGGACTACACAACTGGGGACGCAGGGAGGGAGATAGAATAGAAAGGAAGAGGTTAAAACAAGAAAATCTTTCACATTTTTACCCATTACCATTTCTGGATAATACCTTTTCCTTCCTCCCCCCTCCTCGCACAACGGGGACAAGGGTTCAGAGAGGAAAAAGCGAAGTAGTAGCTTCGTCATCAAGCATCGTTCTTCCGGGCCTGCAGACGCTCCGCCAAGGAGGTTGGTTTTTCATTTGGATGTTGTTGCCTCTAATGCTCCTGGGTCACATCGAACTTCTTCGACCGCGAAAAAATAATAATTGATGAAGAACCCCCCTTCCCGTCGCTGATTTTTTCCCTAGTCATAATAGTGACGTAACCCGACCATTAAAAAGAACCCCAGAGAAAAACATTTACTTGCGCATGGAAGACGCTCTCCGCTTGCGGAGCTCGTCACGCTTGGCCTTCTCCTCGTGGACACGGGTGGCAAGGAGCTTGGCGTAGTCGTTACTGTTCAGATGTTAGATATACGATGCGATGCTAGTTGATCAGGGAAGGGGGCCTTACGCAGCCTCGCGAGCGGCCTCAGAGCGACGGCGCTTGAGGGCAATGCGGTGACGCTTGTGCTGGAGACGCTGGGGAGTGACCAGACGCTGGATCTTGGGGGCCTTGGTGTATTCGGCTTGCCCTCCTTGGTGACGGTGCGGCGGATGACGAACTTGCGGACATCATCCTGCTTGTCGAGACCGAAGAAGCTGCGGATCTTGGTGGGCACGCTTGGGGCCGAGTCTCTTGGGGACAACGGTGTCGGTGAGACCGGGGAGCTCACCCTCACCCTGCTTGACGATGCTCAGGGCAAGGACGGCAAGGTCGAAACCGGTGATGGCTGTGGACACGCATCAATAAGACAGATTCCTGCCAGGGCCATAGAGGCTTCTTTCCGGGGGGGTCGAGAACATACCACCACGGACGGACTTGCGCTTGCGCTCACCGGTGCGGCGGGGGCGGTAGCAGCTGTGGCCATCGGCGAGGAGCAGACGGGTACGGGTGGGAAGGAGAACTGGAGGACATGGTGAGTTTCTGTCTGGTGTTTGTCTTTCGATGGTTGTTCGGTCGGTCGTTTACATACCACCCTGCTTCATGGGGAAACTGGAAAATCGACATGTCAGCATATTCATCCAATTTGATATTGACGGTGCCCGAGCATCGAGAATAGAATTTCAATTCATCGATGTGGATGGATCGGACAGATGCGAAGAAAGAAAAATCCCGGTCGTACCTTGCTTGTCGTTACCACCAGTGATACGGAAGATGTAACCCTTGAATTCATCACCGAGACACTCGCCGGCAACCTGTTTGAAACGAAACCCCAATCAGTCATTCTATTCCCAAATTCTGGTGTGTGTATCGTGCTGTCTGGTGTGTTTGTAGAGTGGGCTGATTCGAGGGCGCAAAGGAAACAGGGAGGAAGAGGGATTGCTGACTTCGGTTCCCATGCGCTTCTCCATGAAGGGACGGAGCTTGCGCTCATCGTCGACCTCGATGATCTTTTGCGACCCATTGGCCGGGTAGGAGATGTTGAGCTTCATCTTGACGGAGCTGCGCGGTCAAGACGGAGGGCGCGGGTTTGTCGACAGGTCGAGGAGGTTCAAGGTCGTCGGGGAAGTCGTTCACTACGTGTGGGATTTTTCGCTGGGTGGTGTAGCGAGATTTCCCTGTGTGGGCGGCTGACTCATCTGCACTAGCCGTTTGGGGTCTAGCGCCGCGAGGTAGGGCTTCTTACGTCAGCCATCCCTGGCCGCCTGAGCAGTCAGGCCACCATACTTGCCGCCTGGGCATTCAGGCCAGAATCCAGCAGCCTGACACTCTTGTCTTGTGCACGTTATGCATCTCCCCACTCTCCTCCCCTCAACTCCCGAGGGCTCGATCCCCCTCGGCAGTGCTACCTACTGGACAGATAATCTCTTGTCGCAGCAAAGACCCCTTAGCGCCTTGACTCTCCAAATCCCCCGTCTGTCGGCGCTGAAACCGGACCATTGCTCTGCGATGTCGTCCCTCCAGAATGCACGCCTCTTCGTGATGATGACAGCCAATCTCCCGACACAGTGGTTGTCACTTCCAGTAGCAGAGAGCTATACACTACGTACCACGACAAAGATACACAGAGTACACGCAACCCATCCAGATAGAGCAACAATTCGTCGTCCGTCCCAGACGATGTAGACCGCATACAAACCCCTCCCGTAGCTTTACGGAGTACAGCCCTGGACGGCCGGACCACCAGCCAAGACAACGGTTTGAGATCGGCATCCAACTGAGCTCGTTTCGTCCACCAAAATGAGGGATCGACTGGATTCAGGCGGGAGCGAGACACACCAAGTGTGAAGTCCGATCTGGGGGCGCTCATCTGATTGTCAGATTTCGCGCCCATTGGAATTTCCCCGCTGATCGAGGAAGACGAAACTTGATAGTGACAATGACCCGGGGGTTTCAACCGCAAGATGTAAGACATAGAAAAAGAGTTTTCGCCCGCAGTATCTCCGACTGACGCAAGAGACTGGAGAACACGCGACTGGTTTACCAATCCGGGCCTGCCGCGCGGCCGCAGGACAGCCTTATAGATGCAGTGATTGGTACTAACCAGACGACGAGATTAGAGCCAGTCACATCCGCGTGTCTCAGCTGAGGCCTGGCGAATACCGGATTATTGTCCCTCGTCCAGCTCACTAGTGCTGGCGCCTCCTGGTCCTCATCCCACCCCCATTTCCTTTTCACTCTCGCTTTTCCCTCTGTCTCTCGCTCGACACGGCCCGGGATTCCAGTCTCTCTTTTCTCCCGTCACTCGAAGGATATCTCTCCCCATTACTCAGACGGTGCCACCGGCAAACCGTTTTGCGTCGCCTCCCCGCCCAACCCACTTTGCTATCGCACGCTAGTCTCTCCTGATCCTGCACGGTACCGTCGCTCGTCGCCTGTCAATATCTTTCAGGGGGAATGGTCTTGTTTGACATGATTCAGTACTTTTGACTGATACCCTTCTTCTCTCTTTCCGGGCTTTGATTATCCTCGTTCTCCTCGCACATCTTTGGTCGCATCCGGAACCAGTCAATTATTGTTCCCTTTTGTTCGTCTTGCCGGAGTCTTTCCCGCGACCAGATCAGACGCCACCACAACTGACGGGTGTTGATTTCCGCAACCCATTGGGAACGATCAGCGGACAAGCTCCTAAAGCGCCTCTAGTGAGCTGTCGGATCGACCGGCCCCCAACTGGCTCGTCCAGTCAATCGTGGACATCGTATTCCTTTGTCGGACGCCTGTTCGCCCGCTCGTCCCTCCAACATCCGCTACCGCCAATGCGACGACTCAATAAGTTTCACGCCGCGTGCGCCTTGGCCTTGTGCAGCATCACGCTGTCGGCCTGGTTCCTCGTCTCTCATGGATACTATCGCCGAGTACTCCCGGCGAACGAGCCCGCCACCAAAGTACCCGCCGCCGCCGCCGACGCCTTTGATCAGAGATTAGTTGTGTTTGGCGATTCGTGGAGCGACAACAATGCCGGCATGCTAGAGGGATCCGTATGGACGGACACACTTTGTTCATTGGTAGGCTTGATCTTCCTGTTCCAATCCTTCCCCTCCCTCGTCGTGAAGAAGAGAGCTCGGCGGATAGATGCTGACCACCCCCTCTACATGCAGTTTGCCTGCCATCAGGAGAACCTCGCACAGACCGCCAAGTCGTTGACAGGTACCTACATCGGGTCGGTGGTGGACAATGCCGAACTCACCGGGACACTACTCAATCTCTACAAGTCGCCGCTGGCGGATTTCAAGGCGCAGGTGCATCAGTGGGCCACGACAGAGACGCAGGCGGTGCAGCAGTTGAAGGAGGATGCCGAGACCCTCCAGCACCGACAGAACGGCACAATTGTGGCTATTTCATTCGGAGTGTGGGATGTGTGGAACATGCTGGATAAGGGTTACGATGCGGCGGTAGAAACCGCAGACCGCAGCGTCGGGGTCATCATGGAGCAGCTGGGAGTGCTGTCTCAGACCCTGGAGACGAGCGACCTCAAGGTCATCCTCACGCTGACCCCGGATGTGACTTTCCTTCCGGCGTTCCGCCCCACGGCGAACGAGCAGATCAAGCGGCACAAGGACGCGGTGAGGATAACGGAGTACTGGAACCAGCAGCTGCGCGGGGCCGCCGAGAAATGGGACCAGGGAGTGATTTATCTGTTCGACACCAACGCCTTCTTGGCCGACCTCATCCGGGACTGGCAGCTTTTTGCGGCGGGGATCGAGGAGCCAAACGGGCTGGGCAAGAACCTGGAGCCCGGTTGGGAGAACGTGGAAGACGCATGCATCGAAGGTGGTCAGCAGCTCGTCATGACATCACAGGAGAAGAAATGCGACGATCCGGAGAAGTATCTTTTCTGGTAAGGACGGCCCCCATTGGCTCTTTCGGCGACTTTGTGCTTGGCTAACTGTCACTTCTTCTTTCAGGAACGATATGCATATGGGCCCATCGGCCCATCGCCTGATGGGGACGGAGATCTTCCACGGGATCGAAGAAAAGTGGCTCCGGTGATACTTTGTACAAATAAGATTCATTAGATTTGGGTTTGAGCACAAAAAAGAAAGTCGAATTGTCAGCCATGATGGGGGAAGTAGGTGAAAGCAGCTGTCTTTCCACGGCTCTGTCATGGACCTTTCCCCCCTCCGTTTCGGAAGGTGATGTGCCATGATGGCACAGTAGTGGGAGCATGGGAGTGCGCGGAGAAGAAAGCGACTTGGTCTCCGTTGGGGTGACCGGCTGGCTTCCGAATCGGATCAAACGCTTTCCGAGGTGTCACCTCAGGGTACCTACCTGGGCATCTCTCGGGGAACAAGAAATGAATCCACGGCAGAGACCCGAAGAGCGAACAACGAAAGAGACAGAGAGAGCAGGAGAGGCCGGGAGCGCTCCCGACAAAGACATCAGAGCTCTTGTGTGGTTTTGTGAGATTGGACTGCGCTGTCTCAGGCATCGATGGGCAGGTCTCGCACAGGTCAGATTGTTGGTTTGCCTCATGGTGATTGATTGAGGTGCCTGACCCAGGCCAGACCGCCCCGGCCGACATGATAGGGTGGTAGATAGTGATGTGCCATCGAGGCAGGCAGTGGGGACAGCCCGAGAGGCTCCATTCTTCGCAGTGAATTATTGATTGATTATTGTTGGTTGTGGAGCCGATCGGAATGCGAGAACGGAAAAAGGGGGCGATCGACCCAAGATGACAGCGCCAGGGGGTCTGCAACGTCAACGTGCTCGTGCCAAAAGCGGCGCACGCACGGGCTCGGGGAAGTCAGGGCGGTCGAGAACCCCGATCCGAGAGCCCTGGTCGGATCGCCTGGATTTTGGGGCGGATTTGCCTCTTGGTGCTGACGGGCTTTCATTATTCTGGGGCCGAACAAAGAGCAAGAAGTTCTTTGTGACCAGTGCAGGGTGCGTGGCTGCTGTGTTTTCCTTAAAATCATGTTGGACCCGGACCTGCGGGTGCGTCTATTTGTCTACCCTGGAGGTGGCGTCGCTGGGGGGGCGTGGATGTGTCGGTTCTTTGTTGGTTGACAGGGCAGTCTTTGTTTTCCCACTCAGTTGGTGGTTCTACTTACCGTATACGAGGGCGAGTGGCCGCCGCGCGAGTCAGTGGGCGAGGGACTAGGGAGTGCCATGGATGGTGCCTGAGCGAGACTCGGGGAGACGCTGCGCGCAGGAGGTGTTAATATAGTGGTGAATGTCAGGATGAGCTCATGGACCAGCCATCACCTGGGCAATCTGGGGACCATACCTATGTTTGGAGGAGGTCGAGAGAGAGAGGACATAATACTACCAAAAAAAAAAAGGGACGGTCCATGTAAGGTAGCTCACCTGACCCAATCGGGCAAGTGTCACTGGGGGCGATCGGGGCGGGTGATTGGCCGAGCCGAGCGCATCCCCTGCAGGACGCCGCATGCAGACAAAGAAGAGGGAGCAAAGTGACGGCAACCCACCACACATGCGAGAACAATAACTGCCCCGGCGGCTCTGGACTGGTCCAAACCGGGCTGACTCAAGCCCTGCCCCCGGTCGAACGTGGACGGCCATCCTGGCGGGGGCAGTGGGATCATCGATTACCTACTCCTGCCTCCAGATGCGCAGGTACCTCCCGGGCAGTGGAGTCGTCCACCTATTGTCAGGTACCGGGTACCGTTCATGGACAAGCCTCTCGCTCGTTGCTCTGCTCCTCTGGTACCGAGTGGACTGGCCCGGGCGAGCGTCTAAGTAGTCAGGTCTCATCGATGTCATGAACCAGTCTAAGTCGTTCCAACGCACGCTAGACACCTCTCCATCAGCATGTTCCATCCGTCCCGTTTACCAGTGGGGAGAGGGAGCCATCCGAGGGGATTTGTGTCATTCCGATAAAGACAAAGAAACATCGGTTCCCAGGTTCAGCAGGGGTCGGGTGCAAACTCACCGACGAAGTCACGCCTTTATAACAAAGCGCTTCAAAAGCCAAATCCTGGGCTTTATCTTCCTCGTCTCCTCCCCACCTGGTTGGCTCGGTTTGGATAGAAACGGGTTATTGTCAAAGAACGCAAAAAAGAAACCCCAGGGAGAAAAAAAAACCCCACGCAAGAAAGGAAGAAGTCAGCCTTGCTGTGCCTCTCGACCCGAAAAGCAAAGAAACGACCAGACGACCAGGCAAGTCAAACCACCGGGGGTTCACTTGCGTCCCCTGCCAGGAAAAAGAAACGGGGCAATCCGACCTGCACAGGGAATTATCACCCCCGATTATAATAAGAAGAAACGAATTATCCGCACGAGGATTCGCTCGCTATAACTTTATATCCATCCTTGTTTCTTTCTTTGCCCGCCGTTTCTTTTTTCTCCTTTCCCTGGAGCAGCTGCTGACCCTCTCGCTCTCCATATTCGTTTCATCTAATGTCCTCCTCTTTCAGCCCAGCACCACGGTCCATTCCTCCACTAGAGAGTCGTTCCACGTCCTCGCCTCGTCTTCTTAAATGTCTTACGATCGAGTTCTCCCCAAGCCTCCTGCGCTCCACTATGACTCCTCGCAAGTCACTCTACCCAGGCCAACAAGTAATCTCCTCGAGCACAAGATCATGAACGACGATATCTCCCGCATGTCCCTCGTGGACCACCATGTGGACGGCATGTCCCTGGGAGGTTCCTGCCGGTATGCCGCCGACGGCTTGCCGCAGGTCCATCTATCTTCCCTCAACCGCGCCAAGTTTGCTCTCAACAATATCGCCTCCAGTGCGTCAGTCGGACACGTAAAGCCCCCGACGTCTTTGACCACCAAGACGATCCCGCTCCGAGAACGCTCCTCCGTGTCGGAGCGGTCGTCGTCCTCCAGTCCGGTCAAGTCGACGACCCCCAGGGAGTCTGTGACACAATTCTGCCTCTGTCAGCCGGATCCCAAGATTCCCAGGCCTCGAAATGGTAAGCGAATCCCGAATACTGTGCTCATTAGGGCAAAGTACTGTACAGGTGGAGGTTTCGTGGACCGGCTAACTCAATCCTAGCATTCATCCTCTATCGTCAGCATTATCAAGCCGCAGTGGTGGCACAGAACCCAGGGCTCGCAAACCCAGATATCTCCAAAATCATCGGGGAACAGTGGAGAAAGCTTCCCCAAGAAACGAAGGATGAATGGAAAGCGCTTGCCGAGGTAAGGATATACTTCCCAGAATAGAGTTTCTATCCGAACTGCTAACCCCACGAACAGGAGGAGAAAGCTCGGCACCAACAGCAGTACCCCGAATACCGCTACCAGCCTCGCCGGTACGGTCGAGATGGCACCTCTCGCAGCTCAAGCTCGGGCATCAGCCACAACCCTCCTGGGTCTACTGTCTGCAGCCGATGTGGTGGTCGCGTCATGAACCCCCCGGTATCACCAGAGGCCCCGTTCACCCCCAATGGATCATCCCACCCGAATGGGACAAACTCGCAATCAGAGCCCCTGGCGGTTCGAAATTACCCACGAGCCAAGGACGCGGATCGACCCCCGAACCCTATCAGGGTTGGAAGCAATGGAGACCTCCGCCAGCGTCAGTGGGAGGAAAATGGGGGTCGTTCCCCAGACTCAAAGCGCCGTCGCTTTAACTCCGAGGCAGGGTTCAAGACGAACATGCATCGCGGCAAAACTCCTGACTCTGCCTACCCGATGTCCCCGTACACACCTCGCTCGAGCACAGATGCATCGAACCCTCGTGGGAGTGTGTTCCAGATGCTGCAGCCGCCACGTTCTTTGCGAGGCTCCAGGGACTACCACCAGCCGGACCCCAGTTTGAAGCTGCCCCATTGCAAACGGGCGCGCCCAGCACCAATGGTGCCACTCCGATGACTCCCTTTTCTCAGGATGGTTCGAGTCTGGAAGCGACGGTGATGACCATCCCATTCCTGAACAAGATCAAAGTGCTCGCCAAGATTTCGCCGCCCCTGATGCCCTCGTTCCGGGACGGAGGCCTCCAGCGACGAGGCGTCGTAATTTCCGTCGATGGGCAGGATCCTGCCTCGGCGAAAGCTATGGTTGATTATATGAATGGCATGTTCCAGAAAGAAGGAAAATTCAACACCCGCGTCTTCGAGGGACCTGAGATCCGCCCGCGAGAGAGTTACTCGGAGTCTGGGCAAATGGGAGATGCCACAGTGGACTACCTCAATACCATCTCAGTGTGGCACCGCATTTCTGATGAAATTATCGGCTTTGTCAAGCCCGCGACGGAGCCTATGGATGTGAAAATGACGGATGACAACAGTTCCACCCCGGGCGTGTCACCAAAAACGATGGTTCCCAAGCCGACAGAGAGCCAAGTCAGCTCACCGCATCCAGCGAAAGTGGATCCATCTCTGCGGCCTCATCTTCTGGTGCTAATCTCTCTCAGCTGCCGGTGGCTATTGTCCCTCGGTATCAGCTCACCACCGGACGCATTCGCTTGCTCGGTGCCGATTGACGATTCATACGCCCCGCTAGACCACTGGCAGTGGATGGCATCTCTGTGGCGTGCCTGTGTGGGGCCCGATATCACTGTGTATATTCGTGAATGTGAGAAAGAAGAACTAGACCGCTATGGGGGCAACCCCGTGGAAGTTCGCCTGCAGGACGCGCGAACAGTCGTGGTGCGGAGAGCCGCAGGCTCCCCCAAGGAGCTGGAGGAAAAAGTTCTCAAACGTGTCGGATTTGAAATCGAAGATTTTCTCACTCAGTGAGTGACTTGTCTGTCGGTTTGTTCATTCTTTGCGAGGCTCCCTTTTTTCGACCTCGCTGCGTTGTTTCTTTTCTTTATCTCTCCCTCTTAATCATTACTACCTTCCTTCCTTTTCCCAGTTTACATTTACAATTGGGTCACAACGGTCGGGCCATCTTATTCCTGATCTCTCATAGCTGGACTTTCTGGGTGGCTAATGTTTTTTGTTTGTCGCTGTTTGGTTTGCGGTGGACTTTTGAGATATACGGTGAAATGGCGTCGGGTACATATATTTAGGCCGGTCATTTAATGGATGGATCATTTGTTCAGGATTGATTGGTGTTTCTTCAGGTCTGCTTATTTTGACAATCGCAATTAACATTGCTTCAGACTTACGTGCTAGTAATAATCGCAATAATAATGGGTTCAATAAAAGTATGCCTAAGTATGTGACCTGCATACTTCTGATTTCTGATTCTCGAGGGGTTGAACGAATGCAGAGTATAGCCTCAGGCACCAAAGCGCTTATTTAAGTGGGTATTTTGTATGGGGAAGTGGGCGGTCAGACCATCGATCCAATCAGTGGTGCCTGATTGTGGGCCTGGTCTCTTATCGGGGCCGAAATGGATTTATCGCGACGATCAAGTCTGACCCTCTCCCTCTCCCTACCATGAAGATGACCACGAATTTTCAGGTCTGATGATCAGGAGATTTGCTCACTACGTTGGAGTCGCCTCCTGGATGGATAATTAGAAGCCTTCAGCAAGTCTACAGTGCTTACTGCCTGGAGGGTGGTCTACCCCGGCAAATCACGATGAGTCCCTTCGCGAATGCGACGGCTTCTGCGCCGGTCTCATTGAATCAAGCCAGTGACAGAGGAGTGAGTTTGAATTCGTGCCTTTTTCACCAGTCGGGTTCCTGTCCATATGGACTAGGTCGCATCGAAATGCTGCTTATACTGACCCTTCTGTGTCCGTCAGGAGTCATTGAACTGTCCTACAAGCCAGTCTCAGGGCGCGCCTATCCCTCCGCCGTACGATCAACAAAGCGACCTTGGGTTCTCGATGGGGACAATAGGAAATGTCTTACACACAGAGAGTGCCACGGACTCTACGTTTTCTTTGACCTCAGAATCGACAAAGACGCCTGTCACATCATCCACCCCGATCTCCCAGTCGGCAACGTCGGTCACTCTTGTCGCAAACCCCAAATCCAACTTGTACGGACCGTCAGTAGGCTACAATGTTTATATTCCTGTCGGAATTTTGAGAAAGTACACTCCTTGTACAGGTACTGTGGATATTGCAGAAAGAGATGATTACCCTGTGTCCGAGGTTTCCAGCTTGGAGAAGCACCACTGGATCCACCTAGCGTGCATGCGTACCAGGATCGACCCAACTGGAGTCTTGTGCGTGTGTACGTCCTTCCTGATGATGTAGGACGCATGAGCATTCCCCGTTCGAGCACGGGGTTACGACGAGCTTTGAAAATAGTGATGGCGAGAGTCGATCGATCCCCCGCAGCCTGGTCTGGTGTCAGCCCCTTTGCGGACCAAGGGTCTAACTCCGAACCCGAAGAGGACGAGTCTCTTTGGTATATCTTCAATACCCTGAACAATCCAAACCCCGTGTCGATGCTATTAACAACCTATACGGAAGAAAGGCCATAAGCGACGTGCTCTTGTCTAGTGAAGAAGACGATCTTGGTGTCCATGGACTGAAGACGCCATTATATTCCTATCAGCGACGCTCAGCAGCGACCATGATTCAACGCGAAGTACAGCCCGGCCCCACGCTGGACCCACGGTTACAGAAACACATCTCGCCGACAGGGAGGGTATATTATTACGACAAAGAGGAAGGAAGGATCGTCCAAGAGGAGAAGACCTACTCAGAAGCTCGTGGGGGCATCCTCGCAGAGACCATGGGCTGTGGGAAGACACTGATCTGTCTGGCTGTGATTCTGGCTACACGCGGCCATTTCCCGGAGATACCATTGGAGTACCAGCCTATGAGAAATCCCGTTCGCGAGAAGACCGCAAGTCTCGTTACAATGGCGGCTACAGCTGCTGGGCGCCTATCTTTGCCGTGGAAAACTCATTTTGAGACATTAAAACGCTCTGGTATCTTCTACGACAGATGTATTGAAGCATGTGAAGAAGCCCGTGGATTCTATGTCATTCCACCCCCACCTGCTAGACATAGTGGTCGCAGTGGTGTGGCATATCCTAGGCCACCTCCTCAGCATCTTCTCCTGGGACATGGAACTTTGATCGTTGTTCCACCTAACCTGATGAACCATTGGGAACATGAAATTCACAGTCATACGGAAGGTCTCAAGGTCCTAATTATGCGAAATTCGTCTGACAAGACGCCTCCACCCGAAAGACTTCTGGAGTACGACGTTATTCTTTTCTCGCGCACGCGCTTCGAAAAGGAAGCAGGTGAAGAGGTGGTCAACCGCCGCAATTCCATTAGACCCGTCGAATCCGACCTGACCAAGATCCATTGGCTGAGGATTATTGTCGATGAAGGCCACAATGTCGCTGGTCACGGCCACAAAACTAACATGGTCCATCTTCTGAACCAGCTTCATATCGAACGCCGATGGATTGTATCCGGAACCCCGTCAAGCGGGCTTTATGGAGTTGAAGTTAGCCTGGCTTCACGAGACACCCATATTAGCGACACGGAGCTATCAGAGGCAACCGCAGCTGTGCTCAGTGGAAGACAAAACGGGAAATGCGATTGACAATGAGCTCAAAGACCTCGGTAAGATGCGCAATATCGTTGTGGAATTCCTCGATCTCAAGCCGTGGTCGAATTCGAGCGCCAATGATCCAGCAAATTGGACCAAGTACATGAAACCAATTGGTGAAGATGGAAAACGCCGGAAGTCACCCTCGCTTCGAGCGACATTGCAAAGCCTAGTTGTACGCCACCGGATGGAAACGATACACAACGAGATCCCTCTTCCGCGATTATACAATAAGGTTGTGCACCTGGAGCCTACGTTCTATGACCGACTGAATCTCAACCTGTTTATCTTCAATCTGGCAGTCAACGCCATTACGTCCGAGAGAAAAGACCAGGACTACATGTTTCACGCGCGGAATCGCAGGCTTCTGAGTCTCTTGATTAGCAACTTACGTCAAGCCGGATTTTGGTGGGTTGGTGCAGACAAGCCTAGCTCAGACAAGGGTGGTTCATCAGAAGGAGACCTATCTGGAACCATCGACATCGCCACCAAGTATTTGGAAAACAACAGGGAGAAGATGACCGAGGACGACATAGCGATGCTGACAGAAGGAATTAGAGTGGCCCGAGTAGCAGTGGACTGCGGCAATTGGAATGCCTTCAAAAATTTCCAAGAACTTGGTGTCTCCATTGAGAACTTCCCTGTCTACTCCCGAAGCCTGTGGGCGCTAGACCCGTCATCCTTGTCCGACACCTCTGAGCATCTCATGGGCATTTCTCAAGCCCACCAAGCACAGAAATTCGTGACCAGCCATTTGGACTCCCCTGATCCGGCCGAGGGTCTCGCTGGAGCAGGTATCAAAGTGCGCCGCGAGCTCTCAGAACGAGGCAATGCTTCCGATCCAGCCAAGAAAAGTACACCGGACAAGCCTCCAACTACGACCAGATCACGTAAGAAGGCAGCTAAAACGTTTACGAAAGGCCTGGTCAAATCTCTACCCCTGGATTCACCGCTTGCAAAGACACGGGTTGTTGCGACAACATCAGCCAAACTAACGTACCTACTAGACCAAGTATTGGAGCTACAGAAGGAGGAGAAGATTATCATCTTCTACGACAACAACAACTCCGCGTTTTGGATTGCAGAGGGACTTGATCTTCTCGGAGTCAACTTTCGCATTTACGCCAGTACCGGGTTGAAGCCCGAGCAGCGGACGGCATACCTGACGCTATTCCGAGAATCAGAGGAACTCCGTGTCCTTTTGATGGACCTTCGACAAGCTTCACATGGCTTACATATTGCTAACGCGTCTCGTGTCTTCATCGTAAATCCAATCTGGCAACCCAACGTGGAGAGCCAGGCTATCAAGCGGGCTCATCGAATCGGCCAAACGCGACCGGTGTATGTTGAGACTTTGGTCCTCCGCGATACACTAGAGGATAAGATACTCAAGCGGAGGAAAGCCATGTCTGATAGTGAGATTCAACACGCTGAGAAGGACCTTCTTGATGATCAGACGATGAATGATATCATCCAACACGAAAAGTTCTATCCAATGGCAGAGAGCGAAGCCTCCGCTTCGGCCAAGCTTGCATACCTGCAAAACCCTACTGGACTTTTCGATCGACACAAACTGGCCCTCCCTGACGACTACTACGACGTGACACCCAAGCGCAAGCGGGCGGCGGTGCACTCAGACGCCGATACGACCACCAGTGAGGAACCCGATGCTAGGCGCCGAAAACCGTCAACCCATGTTGGGTTCGCGTCTTCGCCTGCGTCTGCGACGCTGGCCGTAACGAGCTCTAATGGCCCTGTTCATGGGACACAAAACTTGCAAAATGGAGGAGAAAAGCCCAAAAAGACCGTGTCTATATTTGGCTAGAATGTTCACTTACTATAGATGACTGCGTTTGGATTGTCTTCTTGGCCATGAGTTCCTTGGCGTGATGATTAGGATAAGTACGCTGTAACGATACTAGATACCACTGAATCAATATCCTGTTTTGGTAACGTAGTAGTTGCAGTCGCAGTAGTACTACATACCCCCTCATATCACAGATTTCGCAATTTTCCGGAGGTTCCACCTAGTTGCATAATTACACGCCACAGGTTTTTAAACGCATATAAAACAGTGTAAATCTGATATGTACTCGCGTTTGTCGCCTACGGATTGAACTTCATAAGGATCCCAAAGAGGTAGTGTATCCAGAATACCTGCGTTCATCCTGCATATATTGGTGGGGCAATCCTCGGAAAATTGCGAAATCTGTGATATGAGGGGGTAGTTCACTTTATCTAAGTATAGGTAGGTGGACCTACCGAAAACGAAAACGGCAAGCCGATAGTCCCTAGCAGAAGCGAGGGGGTCACGTGGCAGGGCAGCCATTCCGAGCCTAGACCCAACTCTAACTAACGAGATCCGTCGATCTACATGAATCAAGCAACCTCACCCACTGCACCTCGCCTCATTCCACCCTAGTCAGTAAGTGTGCCCCCAGATACGACATACGCAAGTCCATAGCTAACACTATCCGCAGGTCTATTTATACCCTTCTGTATATTGCAGATTATCTATCTGCGTGATAGATTGATACCCTCGGGTGGGGTTGCCAGCACCCGTTCAAGACATTGAATGAAAGACAAACAGCCAGCCACGTATATTCCAAGGCCATCTGGGGGAATAGAGCAGAGGTAAACAGCACAAACTTAGACACGGGGATTGACGATATCCTCATCCCGGGATCGATTAGACGGACGAGCCGTTGCCCCCCATACTACCTAGAAAGCCAACTAGCTTCAGAGCACGATATACCTATTAGACATAGAGGAACGGAAGAACAGAAAATGATGTCCTCGTCGACAACCAAAATAATCGGCCTCTCGGGCCCATCATCCAGCGGGAAGACGACTCTCGCCCGGTTGCTACAGGGGATATTCAACGGACATGACAATCTCAGCACGTTTATGATTCATGAAGATGATTTCTATCTCCCGGAAGATAAGTATGTACTTACTCTACCCTACTCCACCCCCAACACTTAACATCACTTTACCAAAACTTCAGTCCTCTATTTCCTGGAAAATGCACTACCCATCCCACCAATATTCCCCGTTACCCGGGAGTACAGAACATGTCGATTATATTCCCCACTCCGCCAGATCTGGAGTCCAATACATCTAAGGAGACAAGTCTATCACAGACTTAGGCTCCTGGACAGTAAAGGACGCTATAACATGATCAATTTGGCATTTCTAGCCATCGAATCCGCCTTATTCTTCCCTTAGAGGTAGTATACAAGTTCCAGCATCACTAATCCAACCGAATACAGAATCCCCTACACAACCACCGCATCAGGCACCACCATCCAAGACTGGGACACCATCTCGCAATCGACGTCTCCTTCCTCTCCTCCGCACTAGGCTTCATCCGCACCCACGGCGTCCTCCCACCCCGTCTCAAATCCATCCAGGACCTGAACGAGAAAACCGATTCCGGCGTCGACGCGCACACCATCTCTCGCCTTCGAGTGGAGGTGCAACGCCGGCTCAGTGCTCTCCAGCATGTCCCCACCGGCGCAGGTGCGGACGGGATCCCCACCCTCGCTTTCATGGAAGGGTTCCTGTTGTATGCGCCGCCCGAAGCGGAGGATAAGGATCATGTGCTTCGCCCTGTGCATGAGAAGATCGATGTTCGGCTGTTTCTGCCGGCGCCGTATGATCTTGTCAAAGCGCGGAGAGAGAGTCGTGGGTATGTGACAAGTGGGCCTGCTCAGGGCCATCTGCGTCTGCCTCCGATGGCAAGCAGGAGACAGATCAACAGGAGGTTTCTCTAGAGGGGGAGGATTATCAGCCCCCAGAATTTCTGGGTCGATCCCCCGGGTACGTGGATGATATTGTGTGGCCGCGATATGTGGAGGACCATTCGTGGCTGCTGCTTCCCGAGGGGGAAGGGGAGGTGTCGAGGGGGGATTCCAAGGATTGGGTGAAGCGGGTCGGCCAGGGCGTCAATGTGAGGAATGATGCTGGTGTTCTTGTTGCGCCGGGAAAGGGCCAGAAGCCTATGGTTGAGTTGCTGGAGTGGGCGGTCGAGGAGGTGATGAGGTTCCTCGAGACATTCGATGGCCCTTAGTCCTACTGCAGGATAAACAGGCTTGTTGATGGTCATAAGATAGTTACAGAAGAATAACGTAGAGTCTATCCCAGGAATACTGAATTGATTTTGCAATGTTCTTCCCTACCCAAAAGCCTTGGTCTCTGGTTGGCAACTCTCCTCACATTTTCGACGTTCCATATTTGGGGATCCTCAGGGAACACCAAAGGTATTTCAGAGATTATAAAGACTTCTGCGAAATCAGCCGCTGGGACTTCTGTATTGATCGTTTATTCCATAGATAATGACGTCCTGAGCAGTCTCAAGGTATTGGCTGCATCTCGCAACCGGTTCTTAGCGTCGCGGGCAGCTCTGGCCAATGGGGCATGTATGAAGGGAAATCTTGATCGCCATGGTATCGAGACAGTCTCCCAAGTCAGACAGAAGAGGTCGAAAAGGTCCGATGGGCAGGTAAGCTCGCTATGAGAACCACCAGTTCGAGCAGCACCATTTGAGAACCATAGGACGGTATTCTGTTCTCTGGAGGCTCGATGAAGCATTCAAATCCACCCTCTGGACTCCTGATGTTATCTTTTCTACCACTTGGCCAAAAGTCCAACGCTGATGGTTGCTGATAGCTTATAACCAATATGGACCACCATCGACTTCGAGAGAAAAGCAGCAGCTGTGAGCCTTGACGACACGATTGGGGAATCTCATGGCGCACATTCACGTATAGCACCCCCTGATCTGAATTCCGGACTTCAATATCCTGCTCCACCGTGAATTCCTCCAAGTCGCCGTATCTCTCTCGATGCTGGAAACAAAACGATGCTTCATTCACCCAGTGGCGCGGGCCCAGGTCTACCTGGTGAATGGTTCGCAGGATCATGTCCCACAGAAGTGAGCCCCTCGCCAGACGTTGTTGTTTCCTCCTAAGAGCCAAGTTTTGTTATTGATCGCGTCCTACGCATGCCTAGCTCGCCTCTATGGATACGCAAGTATGCTCTCACTTGCCTCTCCCGATACAACCATCCATAGGATCTGCATTCAGGGAATCTTTTCTCCCGTGATATTGTGATCTAGGTATCGCTACCACCGAGTGAATTGAAGAGCGGGCGTGAACAGGGGCTGGTGTGCCGTAAAGGTTCCGAGTATTCATCACCAAGTGGTGAATATGCCTCAGGCGCTGATCTAAATCCTGATGAGTGAATTGATGGATCATTGGGATCAATGCATGGAATCAGATCGACTTCGCGCTGGATAATACAGTTTGGACGGGTGTCTTGGATCTGTAGAATTGAGTCTGGTCTCGCTTGGACCTAGTCTTGAATCAGCTTGCTACTTTGAAGCTGTCGAGAATCGTGATACTTCTAGGTAGATCCTGACTGTCGCAATGGGCGTAGAGGATCAAGAAAGAAGTCTGGGAATCCCAGACACGGGCACAAGAGGAAGCTGCAATCCAAGACGCCCGATGGGAGTCAGAACGGCAGGGAAAGTGCCTCCACCGATGGCAGAGAGAATCGGAGCAGCTCCGGCCTTTCGGTAGTATTATTATTGGGATGCTGACTTTTCAACATTAAACGTCGTGCGTTTGGCGACATATGTACAGACGAAAGGTAGAACCGCCGTCGCAACACCACCAGCGAGAACGAACTCCCCAGCAACCGTGCCCGTCGACGGCAGAAGAAAAACAACAAAAGCAGAGGAATAATAGCAAAACGCACTAGCACCAAAGTCCCGCTAATACGGTTACCCTTTTTATGCCCCTAGGCGCCATGTAATCCCCCAAGAACCACCCATTCTCGGCCCCGAAAACACCCAGTCTATACCGAACCAATCCGAGGTACTAAAAAGCCCAAAAATTCCGCATAATCCGTCACCGGTCCGAGAACCAAACATAAGAGAAACCATAATGATAGAAAGAAAAGAGAAACGTAACAGAAGCAGGTCCGATACACCCATGCCGGCTCTCATCGTGGGGTTCCGTTTGCAGAACCAGGATGCTCGAAAGCCGCTTGTCCAGGTGCAGGGGCATATCGTTCTGCCTCACCGGCGAGAGGTTGGGATGGAAGAATCGGGGTTGCCGCCTGCGAGGACTGGTCGTAGTATCCTCGCGTCGCTGCGCCATTGGTTCCCTGGGGCATATTCCGGCTTCGTTGCAGCGGAGGGAGGATGTTGGAGCCCGTTTGATACTGCGTCCGTGGATAGCCTTGAGACATCATCGCTCCTGTCGAGTCTGCTGTCTATCCCAGAAATTTATGGTCGTTAGCTTTTAGCCTGAGACCCCAAATGGATGCGGTACATACAGGTGTCCCGGGTTGGTTCGGCATCCCAAACGACTGCATCGTCGCCTGTTGACTGGATCGGCTATGGGCTCCTGGATCTTGCATCTGCGGAACTTGAGTTGACGGCGGCATTGCATAAGACAGCTGGGATGGGTGTCAGTCGAGGGCTCCAAGTCGCATCCGGCAACCACCATCCACCGTGCGATGGTTGCACCAAGCACCCAAGGGAAAACGTACCGCATAATCCGGGACTCCCGTGTGCCCCGAGTATCCGGGCATGATGGACGTGGGGTAAGTGCCCGCTTGATTCGAATACATGGCAGCTGCCTGTGGATAGGCGTCCATTTGCCGCATGCGCCCATCATCGTACACGCCCCGGTTGCCATAGTCGACCGACGTCCGTTGGCGTTTCACCGGTGCACCTCCATAATACCCACTGTAATCTCGACCTGTGGCCGCATACCCACCAAACGCATTGCCCGGCATCTGAATCGACGATCGCTCTGGCGAACGGGGTGGAAGAGGCTGGGGGTAATCTTCTGGCCGTGGAACTTGCGTTTGCTGGAAAGATGTTGGTTAACGCTTTCTTCACGAGCAGACTGGTTCGCGCAACTCACATCAGCGTCCGGGGTTCCTTCCGAATCCTCAGTTTGACGCCCTGATCTGCAAAAGATCGTGACAAAAATGTTGACTCGGCCATTCCCGGGAAGCTCTTGGGAGGCGATACTTGACCATCGTCAGCTGCTTCCTTTTGGCTCGCAAGACGCCTGAAACAGTGTGCTCTTACCAGTAAATCGCTCAGAGATGATCGACTTGAGACAATGGACCATGTCCCTGCGCAAATTTGAGTTAGTACCCATGTGTGTTTCGTCCGGGGTCAAGCCAGGAGCACTGCGACTTACTTTCGCATCTCAAACAGTGTGAACTTGAGCCGGAAATCGCCCTCAATTTTCACCGACAGGTCCCCAAACACGAAGAACCCTCCGTCTAGGTCAATTTGGTCATGAACGTCCGTTTCCACCCGGGAGCCCATCAGAGCTCAGCTTACCGGTGTTGTCCACGTCTTTCAGCCGGTGAAGAGACGAAACGAGCGTGCCCGTTAGAGCTGTGGACGGCGCCACGGGCACGGGAGTGTCTTCCGTAGCATCGTACAGACGCAGCACATAAAATAGTAGGGACTCTGGAGATAGTGCCTACGGACACGAGTTAGCCACCCGTCCCGCTTCACCCGCGGGGGGAGACTGCGAGGGTCCACGTACTGCGCCAGATAGGTCCCTTCCTCTTTCACTCGGATTTGGACTATCGGTGGAGGATCGACAGGCTTGCGCTCTACAGGGCGATTCCCCGGCAGCGGGGAGAAAAGTCAACACCTTCTGGACGGCCGGAAACGCTGGCTGGACGGCCACCACAAGCGGGGTCCACGCACCTTTCTCCTTCCCACCAGCCACGCGCGCCCGACTGGGCTGCTGGCGAATGGTCAAGTCAAATTCCGAGCTGGGGGATAACATTGTCAGTGGGAAACCCTGGACCACTGCGTAAGAGGCAACGCCCGTTAAAATCGCATCGCACCCAAAAACGCACGAGAGAGCCATCGGGGGAGGGGCCGGGCAGGACGCTATCCCACTCACCTCTGAGGATCGCGAGCAAGAGAGGCGTCCGAAAACGTCGACGCACTCATCAAGGCGAGATGACGGACAAAGTTCCCAGACGAGGAGAGCCAGAGGGGATCAAGATTCGGGGAGAACCGTTGAGACGAGCCGGCGTGAACCACGTATGCAGTGAACGGGATCCTTCACGGGGAGAAACAGGGTAGAAGGGAAGAGAACAAAGGGCGAGAATAGATGTTTTACAGCACGAGGGGAAGCGAGGAAGCCACGGGTCACTGGAGCCTCCGGCGATGGAGCTGTGGTTCAACGAAGCACTAGACGGGGGAGGGCCAGATGATACGTAGTGGATGGAGTGGGTAGGGCGGATTGGGGAGGGGAGGGGGAGGGGGAGGATAAATTTGGGGGGAGTGGATGGGTAATGCTCTGGTCGAGCTGGGGGACGCGACGGTATGATCCGAGGCGTCGTGGTGGTGGTGGTGGTGGTAGTGGTCGAGGCGATGGAGAGGAGCGAGGCGAGCGAGCGAGCTGCGTCGCGGAGCCCAAGCGAGCACTGGAGCTTGGTGGAGCCGGTGGGAATGGCAGTCGAGGGCGCGGGTGACCGTCGCGCGACAGCAGCCACGATCGAGAGAAATGGCGGCGCGCGAGGGCGGGAGTCAGTGACGAAAACGCGCCTGGTGGAGGGAGAAGTGGTCGAGGCTGGATGGGATGGTGTTCGTCAGAATGCAAGCGGCAAGAGCGTCGAGCCGAGCACGGTTCCAGACAAACCTTAACCGGCGCTCAGCTTCTGACCACTTTGGCGGCGCCTGTCGATGCAACCGCTGGCCAGGAATTCCGCCGGAGGCTCACCACCCGACCAAAAGACCAGCCTGCGAATTCGGTGGTTCCGTCGTCAACTGCGCTGCGTCTTCCGACCGTCAATTCTGGTTCCTCCAATGGCTTCCGCGCGAGATGTCCGCTCCCCAAAAATTTCAATTCCAGCAGAAAAATTCCCGCGCAGGCCAACCAGGTATAAAAAATAAATCCAGACGCTTGGGCAGGCCGCCCAGAGGGGGAGCAGAGAGAAGCGGCGGACCCCAACCAGGAACAAACCCAGTCGCTGTTCGTCCGTAGTTTGGTGGCGGGATACAGCACTGCCCAACGATAAGACGGTAGCTGAATGATGGTCCTTTTTTTTTATTTGCCTCTGAGGGTCGCCGTGACAGAGCTCTGACGCACAGTCCCCAAAAAACAACAATAATAAATAACTCCCAGGGTAATAATATTACTGGGTCCGCCCAAAGGATGGTCGAGAAGGGTTTTGGCAGGAATTATTTCAGACAGCACCAACGCTGCTGAACCAGGTTGACCACCAGCACAGCAGCAAGTGACTACTGGTGGAGCTGGACCATGACCAGCCAGGACGTCGGCCACTCTTCGGCCGTCAAATGGTGTCGTTACCAGCGGACGTCGACCACGGTTGCGTAGGCGGGCTAATGGGGGTGTCAGTACTGACGATCCGACAGGAACCGCGGCGGCGTAGAGATGATGCGCACATTGGCAAGAAAAGGAAAATTCGGGAAAAAATGCGAAAAAAAAGAGGCCAATGAACGGGACACAAAAAAGAAGATTTCCTTTTCTCCCCAGAGAGGGCTCCGGGACTGGAGACCGGACAATCAAAGAAAGGAGATTTAGTTCGGCCACCTGCGCAAGGCTCAAAGTCTACCCTGCCTAGGCCGATGCGATGGACGAGTGACTGATTCAGGCTTAATCCTGAAGTCCACCGCGTTGCGGTCAAACCACCAGTCGTAGGTGCCAGTGCACACCCCCCTCGGCCGCAAACCCACAGGCGTAACGGTTTGGCGTCGTGCACGCGGAGATGGTGCCGGCTATGCAAGTGATCAGACCCCGTATTGGGGCGCCACGCAGGTCTCCCGATCCCCCTGGACAGGTAGGGCGAGATTAATGCGCTGGCCGGTGCGTTCGCCTATAGTACATGGCCCATCAGACGTGGTCTCCATCGTATCAACCTTGCTTTGTCTCCCATGGACACTCACGTTAGTCGGGACGCTGCCCGTCCGTCCTCGTCTCGCTGTTGGTTCCTCCCGAGGGCAAGACCCTCCGTAGATCTGTGTTGCTCGTTCCTGTTCCTCGCGAGTCGGGCGCTTGTGGTCCTCCGGTCGTCGTCCACGTTCTCCTGACCCATTCCCATCAGCTTCAGTCACCATGGGACTTTGCCCGGTGGATCGACTCGATTCCGATATCAATGCCCCAGACTTACCTGTGTCTGTGCTCAACCCTCTTCTGTCAGCCAATACTTGGTTCCGTGTTCCAAGCCGAGTGATCCCAAGGGAGGAGAGAGCTGGTCAGCGCGAGCTTTCCAGGGCTCCAGGGTCCCACTTCAGCGTCGTTGAACACTAGAAAAGATCGTTAACAGGGCAATTCTTTCTTTCCCTTTTTCCGACGTTCTTGTCATGCACGGAGACCCAGACAACACACCTGGTTTGTTTGTCGGAGGCGATGCTGACCGTGTAGATGGGATGGGACGAAATGGGAGGATGGCGATAACGTGAGCTGCGTGTCACGAGATGAGCGTTTCCCTCCCCTTCCCTCTTCTGTCGCTCGCGGTTTCGTCTTCCGCCTCTTGTCGCGCTCTCGCTTACTGAAGACCACAATCCAATCGAGCCAGTTCGTCCCTCTCCGTTGTCGATCGTATCACGATGCCCTCGTCCTGTACTCGTACCACGGCGACTCGCTCGTCTCTGGATGTGCAGATGCCAGAAGACTTACGTCACACGTCCCAGCCACAGATGATCGGAGACTCCTCAGCAGGATTTAAGGAGAGATTCGATCACAGGGAACCGATGCCACATTACTTGGGAAAGAGAGAGATGAGAGAGAAGGCCGACAAGTTGGTCGGCAACACAAAAGCCCGAAAGCCGTCGTGGGAGTGGGCTTCTTTTCAACGTGTGGTCCCGACGGTCGTGAGACAAGGCCAGGCCGGAAACCCGACCTATTTGCCTTTTATTTTCTTAGCTGCGTCGTCCCAGGATCTAGTTCGGTGGACATATCACATCGACTGGCTGGTCTCTTGACATGCAGGTCGCGCTGCCTGCGTTCCCCACACGGCCATCCAGATCGTTGCTGATGAGCGATGGGTGATTGGGCCGAGAGCGTGTCTCCCTTCTCCCTTTCAGCACAGCTGGGCTCCTGAGATCGGATCACTCGAGTGATGGGGTTGAGTTGTGGCGTGGTTGATATGCACGACTTGGGCCTGGGGAGACGATCGTCAAGGGCAAGGGCTTCTTCTCACTGGCCTAGACAGGGTGCAGGAAGGAGAAGCTAACCTTACTTAAGTAACCTGACCATGAGGGTGGACTACGCTGCCTCCCGCGCATCGCTTGAGAATCCCTAAATCACGCTGTAAGAGCACGGCTGACAATTACGCTTTTTTCTCCTGGCTCTCGCAGCCTCGCCTTCCCCTCGACGCTGCCGCCCATACCTTGTCCGTCTTCAGCGTTGCATGCGTGATGCATATGGCTCTGGATATTAATACGAAGTAGGCAGCTGCTGCACCTAGCCGCATCCTCCTGCAGAGCTTCTGGTGGTCGACCTCCACAATACCATTATTCTGATCTCTCAGCAAACCCTATGACGGTCGATCCCCGAGTGGGTTCATGCTGTGGGATCTGGCAACGTCCCAGTGTGGAGCGTGTCACACGGAGTTGATGCAGCAGCACCGCCTCTTAGGGACGTCAGCGACGTTCCTATCGCGCCACTCCGCTTCACCAGCAGCGACCGGTGGAGGGACCAGCGAGATCCGGGCGATAAACATGCAAGGGTACCATCCACCAGTGCCAGGATTTGTCAGGGTATGGGGACGGCGATCAGGCCGCACAACTCCTGCAGCAGCAATTGAGCCCTCCGAGGGAAGCGCACCCAAACAGGCAAAAACGAAACACAGACCGAGAGGGGAATTGGCCGCCCCGGGCCATCTGGGTGAATTTGAACATAGCCGAGTCTTTCGCACAAGCGGTTAGTCAGGAGGCCTGTTGTCTACCTATGGCGAGCAACACACAGAAAGAGGATGTGGGCGAGAGAAGAAGAGACCGCAGGGGAACAAAAGTCCGCCCGAGCGAATCGACAATTATCAATTGCTCCCGAATCCTGGATACAACAGCTGGTCCCCTTCCATGCCGAGGTCAGAAACACGCAAATCTCCGGCTGGGTGTGATCATGACTGCGGCGCGTCAAGAAAACCTCCTGCAACACACCAGATACCAGTAATGCCACGTTTCCGCAGCGTAGTACGCAAACTTACGGAGGATCTTAAGAGTCGCTTTGTGAACTGTTGATCAACGGGCGATTTCGAATGGCTTGTTGTACACGATACCGGAAACCCACTTCGCCCAGGGTCTGCCAATCCCAGCAACACCACCAGACTACTGCAGCCAGTAATCGGCGGTATCTTGGGAGACGCATTTGTCTTACTGCCACAGGTCCGGGAGGGGCTTCCCAGATGATTTCTTCTCAGGGCATCTGGGTCAGGAGAAGCACAGGGAAGGCAAGGCAAGTGGAGAGCCCCGAGCCAGGGTATTATTCCAGCGTGCAGGGAAGCCAAAAAGAAAAGAAACGACCAAAGAAAAAGAACACATGCAACCACAGTGGTCAGTGGGAAAGGTTTGTTTTTTCTTGGTTTTTTTTTCTTCTGCCCTCGAAATTAATGGGGTTTCCACCCGGCTCTCTTTTCGTCGCTTTACATATTTGTGCGGGTCGACAAGATGCACGATGAAGTGTTCGTCGAACCTTGCGCGATTAAGTCTCCTGGGGAAAACCGGGAAACGATCCCTTTTCTTGGAATGAATGACAGCGGCTATCTCCATTGCGAACCAACTTTCAAGGGCGCTTATTCTACGCTACGATTATGCTTATTTGGGACCTGGGGATGGGGTTCCGTGTCTTTGACAGGATCGGTTCCATGGTCAATTCGGACATCAAGGTTTAGGGGGCCTTCATTCCATGTCGATCCCCGCCGTCAACCCGTGTCTCGGACATTATGACTGTACCGTGCTTCGAGGTAACTTCATCATCGTCATCAACGGGAATAGCCTTTTTGGCTGAGAACCGGGAATTTTCGCGGACGGACCATGGCGATCCTCCCGAAGTGTCAGCACCAACCCAGGATGACAGCTTTCAGGGCCGGCCCCAGTGCCAGTTCCATTGACAGGGCAAGGAGATCCCTCTTCTCCTGGACGACAAACAAGAGGAGGGACAAACTGAAACAGAAACAACAAGCGTAGCGTCACGGACATACCCAGGACGAGACTCCTGACCGATCATATCTGCAGTGCGACGAGCGTTTCTGCCCTATCGCACACCACCTTCGTCACTAAACTCCACTGGCAATAGTGCCCGGCAAATGATCTCAATCGGTTGATTTGTCGCAACCTATCGCGGGTCTGCACCGGAGAAGCCTTCGAAACGGGTTATTTCTACGGCCTGAACCTTCACCGCCACAAGTCAGCGTCGTACCCACAGAAACCCGCTTGTAAAATTAAGACGAAACACAGTTCAAAAGAGATGAGCGAAGAAATCCTCCCCCCTGATTGTTCCATGCGTCAGGCCTCGAACCCAAACTAACAGTACTGATGTTCCCCTGTCGTGCAGTAGCACCGACCCAGTACCAAGGATCCAGGGTGCGGGATAGTCGCTGAGCAGAGAGAACCTATCACACCCACTTGAACACCACAGCACATCCCAGCATCAGGAGCAAGGTTGCTGCCTGCATATGCATCGAGTATCTTCCTAGCTGGTCAGGGTAGGCGACCGCGGATCTGACTTTCCCTGTCTTCTTCATGATGCCTGTAACCGCGCTATCCGTCGCTCCACTCCGCCCTGGCTCCCCCAACATGCATGACAACACATCTCGCTGCAAAGGTCCACGGAGGACATGATATACAGGCAGATCTAGAATGTGACAAGCCAAATTGGGCCTGACTATGGCCTTTCCGGACGGAGGACTGTCCATGTCCGCCCCGAGGGCCAGGGCCACGCCATCCATCACCCCATCGTAAACTCAACCAACGGGGCCCGCATGCCATGCATCGCGATCTTAAACTTAACAGTCAATCAATTCCTGGGTTTGTCTCTCTGCGACTACCCAGCGGACATAAACGTACCGCCTGTCGTGTACGGCATGCGCAGTTCAATCAGGTCATTCATTAGACGACTCCCGCGACAAACCGTAAATTCTAGCAATGTGCCCGGAATCACCGCCTTCCAGTGCCCATCCCGTCAAACCCTGGCGTTTACGCGAGAACCCCAGCCAGCGAGAAAGTGACATATCGGAAACCAATGTCGAGTCATAACGGGCCATTAGTCAACAAAGGCACAGATGAAAATCCTTTCGGATCTTCCTCATCATGGCACAGGGGCAAACAGAAACGAGATGAAAAAGAGCAGCCAATGAATTCGTCACAGTGCGCATCAACACCTGAACAGATAAGTCTCCTCATGGCCATCACGTGCCTACCGGTAAATTTCCTCCTTGCTGCGACATCGATCTCTCGCTTTGCCACAGACAGTCTTATGCAAGTGACCCATTGTGGCGTAGAAGATCCAACAAGAACGACAGAAGCCCCGAGAACTACCTCGAGAGTTTGCCTTCGAAGCTGTGGCCGGGAAGAGTTCTCCGATCGCCTTGCGTCCTAGTCTTTATTTTGTGGCATGCAGTCCCTCGATCTACAGAAGAACTCGAGAAATCTTTTTTCTAGCAAATGAGTGGGTTTGACTATCGTGAAGCGCAGCATTGAGAGACTTGGACAACTACTTGTTTCAATGGCTGATACGGGTCTTTATTACTCCGTGGCAGCTTTTCAGATCGCCCGAGCATGGTTTCTATGATACTCACTCCATCCTCATTATGTTTTCAAACGACTACGACATTTCATACTGGCTAAGCAGTGGCTCAGCTGCGCATAACATGACGCCTTAACGCAACGAGCCTCTGATGGCGCCTCGTTCGAGATTTTTAAGGGAATATGTGTTAGCATTGCCTTCATATCGAGGCAAGGAAGCCCTCGTATCCGCCGGTCACAGTCGAAATACCCCTGTTCATAGCACTCTTTGATGTAACGGGCAATCTGCCCGCGTATCTATTCTTCTCCTTCCATTGAGGGCTGTTGGGGCGACAAAGGCGATCAGAAAGTTCAGCCACCTAACCTTAAGCGATCTGGCTGGACGACTTTTCACTCCGGGTTTGCCATACGCAGGATCATCTGAGCAGAGGTTCTGAAGCTAGAAGAAACACAGTTGGGACCAAGTCAAGAAACCATCTCTCGATCTAGATGTGAATCGCAGAGAATCAACCTAAACAATGCAGTGTCTGACTCCCTCCCAGTTGAAGCCTAACTGCGAGGCAAATTTCATCCAATAGGCAGTTTGGCCGAGTGGTCTAAGGCGATTGACTCGAAATCAATTCCATTCGTGGGCGGCGGTTCGAATCCGCCAGCTGTCGATATCTTTTTGCATTTTTGGCCCTGTCCATGTATTCATATCATGTCCAGTTGGCTGAAGAGATGTCACATAGTCAAGGTAAAATGTCGCAGAAAGTATGTGAGTATGTGCTGGTGTTAATTTTTGTTGTTCGGTACGGCGGTGGAGGGTTTTCATCTGACAACTATGTAGTTTGATTCACCGATGTATATGCTCGTCTCGAGTGGCATTCTATATATAATACGACCAAGTGGTGCGACCTTGTGAGGCAATACATAGTCCATGAGAATGAAGTTGACAACTGGAATCCCGCGAGTGATGCGTGAAAAGCACAAGAAGGCATCAGAATTCCACGTAGCGAGCGCCTGGATCTGGGGACTCGAGTACTTGGTCTTCGTAGAACAATATGTAGTTCTGTGTGTGTATATAATATATTCCATACGATTGATGCTGGAAATACATTAAAGCGAAGAGGGAATTGTATAACAATGGTCACGTCAAGAGCCCAAGCATGAGCATTCAACAATGATCATCCGATAATACATACCGTATTCATCCAGCATGTTGGCAGTGAATGTCTTATGGATTTAGGTGGCCCGGAGAGTAACATCGAACAAGTGTAAAGGCGATCGACTCCAATTGCATGGAACAAAGCGAAAGAAAGAGTCCCCCTAACTGTAGCACTGAGTGAAAGCCGGATATTAGCAACAAGTTGAATTTACTCCTGTCTATGAGCACATTTCCGATGACAGAGGTTGGCAATATTCATATTGATTGATTCATTGTTGGTACACTATGCGAGAGAAGCCCAACGACCCAAGTCATTTATATCCATCCATCCATACATTATCGGGGGCGTAAACCTGCAAAATCACTTCAAGGACACAAAGAACAGAAATAGAAAAGGTGAAAAGCCTAGATAGATGAAATGTCTCCCCAACTAACGCCCAGAAGGGGAAGGGGGAGGGGGTACTCTGCGTAAGAGGTAAAGCTGCAGCGAAATGGGGTAAATAGGAACGAAAAAGAAAAGACGACGAGACCAAGAAGAATTTGAATCAAACCAGCCTGCGTGCAGACTGGTAAAAAGACGCAATAACAGCCAGAACTCCAAGAATCGCTGCCACTCCTTGCTTGATAGAAACAGTAGGAAGAAACAACCGGGAAACAAATGACACAGGGCGAGTTGAAATCGATCAGAAGAACTGAAACGAAGGAAAAAATGGTTTTATCCGGGGTAAGGGGTGAAACATCCCAGCAGAAAGGTAAACACGAACGCCGGTTGGAATGAGTATGTTGCCAAAGAGAGGAGAAGCAAGAGCAAATAGAAGCGAGGCGGCCGGTCTCTTTGTCTGCTTTCTCCGCCACCGTCTATCTGGGGTTCTTCTTCCCAGTCGGGCAAACCTTAAGTCTCCATCACCGTGTCTCCGTCCGCATCGGTTCCATTCATCTTGGCTGGGTCGTCTGCCACCCCGTTCTCGTGATTCGTAAGACCATTATGGTCAGCGGGCACAATCACCTGGACTTTCTCAACCACGGATTTGCGGGTCACTGATCTGGAAAGCTTTCCGGCATTGTCTTTGCCATTCCGTTTTGATGGTGTAAGCTGTTCCGCCAAGGCCGCCGCCACTTCTTCGCTGTCACCATTTGGCGTTTGATCACGACTGTTCGAGGGACCCATCTCAACACCCGCTTCGACAGCATTGAACGTTGCGTCCGCTTCAGACAGGGTAATTTGTGCATCCTCTGCTTGTTCGGCGCCCGTTATGTCCACGTCTTCCAAGGCCTGAAGCTGATTCGCGTCGAGACCATTGACCTGCCCATTACTTGGTTCAATGCCTGGTGAATCGGTTGATTTGGCACTTCGTCCTCGCCTGACACTTGGTGGTTCGCTGTCGGTGTCCCGGAGACTAATGTGGATGACCGCCTGGGGGTGTTGCGACCACTACTTCGTGTGGTCGTTGGGGTGCCAGTGACTTTGGTGTGGGCCGATCTGCTACCAAAAGGACGACCGGGTTTTCGCTTCACAGCAGGCGCCTGGACAGGCGGGTAAATTTCAAATCGCCAGGCAGGAATGTCATCGGCCGGGTTCGGTTCGGCGGACTCCATAGGCGTTGTAGTCTCGTGACGGAAACCATTGGGGTTCGAAAGAAAACTAGTCGACGGGGGTCCGGCGGGTTCGTTTGGCAGTCCATCTGGCCCAGTACTTTCGGTACCATTGGCCGTTGGACGAGCATGTCCATTCGGTTTCAGCTCACCGGAACCAGCAGACAACTGTTGATCCTCTTCGTTGCTGGACTCTTTCTCCTCTTCAGCATCTTCATCCTCCAAACCTTCGCGGGGGGCCACAGCATGGAGAGGTGCCCTATCGAACTGCGATTGATTGCTCCGGCCCATGATGTATGGTGTCCAAACAAGAGCATCGGGGTTGAGAGTTACGTAGCCCTTGCTTTCCCAGCTCTGAATACACTCCTCGAAATACTTGTAGTCGAGGCGGAAAGCATAAGTTTTCGTCACAGGGTCACGAACCAGGGCGCGCAGCGCTTCCAGTCCAGTCCAACACAGTCGTCAGCCGTAATACCAGTTCGGTCTGAAAGTTCGGCAATGCTGAGAGGTGTCTTCTGATTGTATAGTTGATAAGAGAGGATGAGCCTCCAGTAGTTTCGGTAGGAGACGAGACCCATGTCCGAGAGGGGTTTCTCGGGTGAGCCTGTTTTCCCTTCTATGCGGGTGAGAAGATAGGAGAAGTCGATGAGGAGGTTACCGTAGCCCTTGCGTTGATGAATGGGTAGTGAGGATACAAGAGACGTTGTTCGCAGAGCTGGGCCGCTTCTCTTTGCTGAAGTACCCAACAAAATGACAGCCTAGGTCGTCGAATTCGGTCATGACATAGAAGAGGAATGGCTCAACATCGTAATAGAGAGTTTTGGACCCCAGAAACAGCTTTGCAAGTAAGCACAAGTTCTGACAGTAAACTGGGTTCTTGCGCCCATCGACTTCAAAGATCGATATGGAGCCCTCGCGGTAGATTTCGTCTCCAGGAGGATGCTTTGCAGGGCATTTGAGCTTGTGCCGCCATGCCACATAATCCGAGTTCATATATTTCAGGCAAAATTCACATATGTAGAGTACGCGATTGCGACTGTACTCTTCCGGATATGGTGCTGCATACCAAGTCTCAATTTCGAAACCGCCGAAGTTGATGTACTTTATCCTGGATGGAGGGCCAGACACTTTTTGTGATGCATGTTGCACAGGCTCACCACCGCTTTCAGCTTCAGGACTCGCCTTTGCCATTCTTCTTCCGCCTTTTGTCGCGCTACCTCGAATCGCTCCCGGTCAGCAAATGTCGGCAGTGTCTTCGTGGTATCGGCGTCTGCTTCGGAGAGAATTCCGCCTATGGTTTCGATTTCGACTCGTCTGTGTCCCGGTCATGGAATGAATACAGTGAAGCCATGTGAGATGCAGGTGTTATAGGAGCGAAATGAACGGGGTCGAGTGTATCACGGGCGGTGGTGGCTTCGGCGTCCTTCTATTGCTGATGGTTCTAGTTGTTGATGGTCGGGGGCGAGAATTGAGGATCTTCGAAACCTTTGATTCGTTGAGCCGGAAGGCGAGCACAAGCCGTCCAAATTGTTTCAGTACGACCCGGCAATTCTCCTTCTCCGCGCCACGGGTGCGACGAGAACGAGTCCGCACGGGAGACGAAGGGTCCGAGGGGTCGAGAACCTGGTCCCGCGATTCACCTCGTTCAGAGCGTAAGGGAGTTTGTCTCTGACGTTTGCGAAGCACCGGGGTATGCTCCTGGATGTCCGCAGATAAAGTTTTCCTCTTTCGCAAGGATCGTGAGCTATTCATGAGATCGTCCTCCTGGTCCACTGTATTGAAAATTGAATGAAAACCAGAGCTCTGGTCTCCAGTGTGCGCCGGCAAAAGCTCTTTGAACATATTCTTTTGAAGCGGTTTGCGCTCAGAACTGGTAGGTTCGGCAGGAGCAGGCTCGAGCTTCTCTTGTACGCAAGTAGGGCATCTCCATGGATTTGACTCTGGTTCAGTTGTCAGTTGAGGGCCAAGTGAAGGATTAATTGATTTCTCAAGGAGAATACATGCCGTCGGCTTCATTCAATGCGTTCTGTTCCCGGGCACATTGACGGTGGGCTGTCAGGTTGTTGGTCAGTACCAGCATTTACTCTAGGGCATAGCTAGCTGCTAGGTCATTGGTTTGCAGGCGCGGCAACGTACAGTGATCGGCGCAGACAGCGCAGGACAGATACTCCTCATACTCCTCACTTGGATCGTTATCTTCATCTTGACCGCAGAATCTATATTGAAATTAGTCACAATCCAGTAAGGCGAGAATTGAAAGTCACGAGGGCGAGGCTCCAAGAAGACAAAAATGAAAAAAAAAAAGGACCATGCAATGCAATGCACCAAAGAGCCTAGTGCGGAGACTCACATGCAATTCCCACGGACTGTATTGTTTTCTGCCTCAGCGAGTTCTCGATCGTTGCTTTCTCCTTCCCATTCATCGTCCGATTCCCCACTGCTGGAGGAAGGGCGAGAGGCCTCCGCTTCGCTATCACTGTGGTTCTCGAACACGGGATCGCCATCGCCGTCCGCGTCCACCGTCCCGGATGCCGCATCTTCATTGTCCAATGATACTTCTTGCTCCGGTAGCTTCACGGCGCCCACGGGTTCTGCTTCATCATTCACCCCATTCATATTCAGCTCAGTATCGGGCTCGCCTTCCGCGTCTAAGTCGTAGTCGTGGTCCGCATTCGCAGCCTCCTCGGCCACTTCGCCGGAGTACGCCCGGTGAACCGCATCTTGGAGCTGTTGGTCCATCTGATATAGATCGGTTTCCTCTTCCCCCTCCGCATCTTGATCACTGTCCACCGTATCGGCGGGGGGTCTCATCTCCGTATCTGGGTCGGCCGGTGGCACGGTTGCCGGCATGGTATAAGTCACTGAGGTCGCCAGGGTGAGCAGCTACCGGTCGCCCGGGATGGATACAAGTCGAGGTGTGAACAACAAGGTAGCCCGACAGTTGAGGCTAGACAGGCTCCCCGCGAGAGCAGACGATCATCTGGTACCGCATGTAATGGGCATCGGGGTGGGAGACACGGAAGACAGGTCCGCCGCAGCAGAGGAGCGAACAACAACGGCGCAATCGGAGCAGACTGCAGTCGATAGGCGTCTAGTCAGAGCCAGGAAGGCAGCGCAAGGCCACTGCTTGCGAACAGAAAAACACACCTCGAGGAGGGAGGACGGACGGGGTTGCAGATAAGAACGGGCTAGCAGCGCGTGACAGAGCGCAATGGGAGGCGTACAGCACAGACCAACGGGTCAGACACACGGGGAAGGAGGGAATCCAACGCGTCGATGAGCAGCGGAGACGCCGTGCGGAGGGCTATTGAGCATCGAGAGCAACCATCTCGCCCTTCTCCTGCCCGCGAGGTTGATGGGCCGGCCACTGCTGACTCAGCCGCCTGGCCCCCGACCCCGCTAAGCCGCTTTGGGGCAGCCTCCAGACCTCGACGCCGGCGGATTCCCGCGGCCACCAGACGTTCGACCTCCTCCCCTCTGTTCCTGCTCTCTCCAGCCTCATACCTCCGACCTCTCGCGCGTGTCCCTTCGCTCAATTGCACATCATGGGTGTCCCCTTCGAAGCTCTCATCCCCTACGGGATCATGGTCGCCGTACGTCGCCAGTCTCTTCCCACCCGCCGACCGACTCCCTCACTGACCACCCTTCCATGCAGATGTTCGGTGTGACCGGTGCCGGTCTGACGGCCGTCAAGTGGTTCTCCAACGATGGAAAGAAGGCCCGCTGGAACCGGGATTTGTGGGATAGAGTAAGTTTGTTCTCCGCGAGGCGACCCTCGCTCCGGTCGGACGATCTAGCTAACCGTTTCACAGCAAAGTACGTGACCCCCGATCGAGAAAACCGTCGTCATTGCGTCTGCTCTGCTGTCCGCTGGAAATTACTCCGATCCGCTAATCATTGATATTATTGTTGCAGTGATGGAGAGAGATCTCCGACTCACGGGGACCAAACGAGGCCAGTCCGCCAACGCCGAGGCCCCGGCTGGGTTCGAAGTCAACAATCCCTGGAAGGTGAGATTCTGCCGTCGATTTGCGAATGGCATTGTCAAACGGTCACTCACGCCTGTGTTAGCTCGAAAAACGGATCTTCTAAGTCCGGTCGATGTGTCCGTTATGTCATCTGTATTATTTGTTCGCCTGCAGTCTTTAGATCAATATCCACGCTTTGACTTCAAAAGAACTATCTTCTCTATGTACTATATATGCAGTATATACGGCCACTACCGTCGGAAAAGACCGGTGGTTTTGAGCCCCTAGATCTATCGGATCTGCGATGGTAACCCGCGCACGCCCTCGACTTCATGCGCCTGGAAATGCATATCAAACCACTTGGCGAAAGCATTCACCCTATCTTCTTCCTTCTCGATGGTGGCCACAACTTCGGTCTCCGGCCCGAGCCGCCTCTTCACCTCCTTGCCAGCCATGATGTAGATGCCCGCCGGCTCGAGAGTCTGTTCGTCCACGATGAGGCGGGTGCACACCAAGGCCTGCGTGAACCAGCTCGCGCGCTGATTACTGGTGTAGAAGTTCATCATGGAGAAGTCCTGCGACAGAAATTCGATTTCGGAGAACGAGTAGTGTGGGATCCAGGTGCTGTCGGGGTTGTGGCGTGCCTGGTAGACCCAGACTTTTTGACTCTTGTCCATGAACTCGCCGAGAGTGTCTTTGACCAGACGCATTTGTCCTGGCGCGATCAGGACGGCTGGGACATCTTCTTTCAGTGGCAATGGGCTGGTGGCCCGTTACTGCCGAATCCAACATCGACCTGACAGTGTCTTAGCACTTGGTTCTGGACATGGGGAACGTGATTGGTGTCAACTAATACCATGAACTTTTCCCCGGCAATGGTGACAATGAGGATCATATGGCCCCTAAGTGGATCGCACTGTTAGTCCATTACTCCGGTCACTCGAATGACACATACATAGCCAGGAAATTCTCGTTGGCGGGGTTGCCCGTTGCGACAGCGCAGCTGACTCGACCGCCGGTGGGGTATGCCGTATACCCCAGAGATCGGAGCACGATGTAGAGGAGGTTGGTGTTCTCCATGCAGTAGCCATCCAGACGGCGCTCGACCAGCTTCTCAAAGACACAGGCGGGGTGGGTGGAGATACTGTGGTGGTTGGAGTAATGCAGGGCCGAATTGCCCCAGGGGATTGCGGCGAGGTGTCGCCTCTGGACCTCAGTCAGGGCCGCCAGGGGATTCTGCTCAACGGATTGCTTCAATTGAGTCAGACGGGGGTGTGGCCCGGAGGCTGTGGCTGCTGCGTCGGCATATCGAATGCGCTGGAGGTAGAGTTCCAGCTGCTCTGGGGGGTAGGTGGCCATATCTATGGTCTGTATGGGGTATGGACGGGGTCTAAGTTTGTACAATCACAAGAGCAGAAAGAAGGGTAGGTTTATCTCTGAGAAAGAAGTATACTACCAAGAGTCGAGGCACATGAGGGGATTTGTCAACACTTTAACACACCCGCGGGGTCAGCGATGACTAACCGGATCCTCGATACTGTAAGGTACCAACTAGATTGGAACCTTGGATTGAACCCCATACCATCCGGAGAGACCCCTGGAGAATTCCGGTAAAAGTGCCTCGCAGGCGTAATCTAGAACCGTAAACATCCAGACACATCGAGCTGACCGTCCTGCTCGAGATGATGTCAACCTGCGCATCCTCGGTTATCGCAGCGATCGTCCGGCCGTGCTCCGTCTGCAGTCGATGCCATATCCGACTTATATAGTTGTGGATGATTCTCCATGGGAACTTCTTCCTTCCACCCGACTACCCATCGCATGGATCGGTTAACCCCCGCCATCCACCGGACTCTTTCAACCGCCTTTCTGCTGCCACGAAGTCGCACCCCGGTCTCCCCGCCGACACGCATTGCACGACGCACCATGGCGACGACCCTCGAGCAGAAGCTGAATGCGCTTCGGGAGTTTACGGCCTGTGATGTATGCTACATTGCCGTCCACCCATCCATCTACCACATCAACCAGCTAACAGCGAGATAGGTCTCCGATGCCCTGTTGAAACTCCAACAGACCCCCGCCGGGACCGCCCCCGCGCAGGCTATCTCGCCGACTTCAGTACCGTCACCTCTGTCCTTAACCTCAATCACTCTTTATAACCCATGTGAGACGATATCTAACCAGATTCTATCCATAACAGCCCCCCTTCCCCCACCATCGGCCGCAACACCACCCAACCCAAGATCATCGCCCCCGCCTCCACCGTCAAGTTCATCCCCAAGAATGACCCCATCCCCGAGATCGCCTCCCGGCGGAGACGCACGGCTTCCCCCGCGGGTACGCACTGGGTCGACTGGGCGGAGCCGGGAACCGTCGCCGTGATCGAGCAGCCGGCCGGACAGCACTGTGCCGTGCTGGGTGGGATCATGGCCATCCGGATGAAGACGCTGGGCGTGAGGGGGGCGGTGGTGAATGGGCGGGTGAGGGATCTATCGGAGTTGACGGAGTGTCAGTTTCCTGTGAGTTACCTCGGGTTCTACTATTATGTCTATTCTTCTTTCTCTTCAGGACGGTTCTAATAGGTGGTAGGTCTGGGCGCACGCAACGTCGACTGTCGGGACGGGGGCGGAGGCTACCCCCGCGGCCGGAATGTGCCTGTTTCGCTGGGGGGGGTGACGGTGAACCCGGTATGATCTTTGATCTTTTCTACTCTGTGGGATGCATGGTGCAGTGACTAACTTGATTTGACTAGGGAGATATCATCTTCTGCGATCCTCTGGAAGGCGTTGTGGCTATCCCTCGCGACCTACTCGATCAGGTGTTGGAGGTGATGCCCAAGTTGATCGGGATGGATGACAAGGTCAAAGAGGCGGTGGGCCAGGGGATGAACGTGTTCGATGCGTTCAAGAAGTTCCGGACAAAGATTTGAACGTCCTATCGACAGACTGAGTATACAGGTGGTCGTCCAGCGGTGCTGATTCAGCCGCTCGCTCGGATTAATTATCAATCATCTCAATTTAATCGAAGCAAGTTCTTCCTGGTATCCTGTCGTATGCAATCCGATTGATTGGAACCCGTCCCGACGTGTATATAAGATCGCTCAATACATAAGAAAACAAAGATGAGGTCAGGTAAGATAAGGTAAGGGAATAAGTAGTAGGTGATATAAGACAAGAAGCGAAGGAATTTTCAAACGAGCCAGCTCATCCCTTACTCGCGCACCCAGACGGCGGCCATACCCATACCGGTACCGACACACATGCTGGTCACACCGATCTTCTTGTTGGTGCGCTCCAGCTCCGTCATCAGCGTGCTGATCTGGCGGGCACCGGTGCAGCCGAGCGGGTGGCCGAAGGCGATGGCACCGCCCTTGGGGTTGATCTTCTCCTGGGGCAGGCCCAGCTCGTTGACACACCACACGCACTGCGACGCGAACGCCTCGTTGATCTCGTAGATGTCGACGTCATCCTTGGTGATACCGGCCTTCTCGAGGGCGATGGGGATGGCGGCCCAGGGACCGACACCCATGAGGAGGGGCTTGACGCCGACGACGCTGGCGGAGACGTACTTGCCCAGGATCTTCTGGCCGAGACGCTCGGCGGTGGAACGCTTCATCAGGAGGACGGCAGCGGCACCGTCGGAGATCTGAGAGGCGTTACCGGCGTGGATGGAGCCGTCCTTCGCGAAGGCGGGGCGGATCTTGCCGAGAGACTCAGCGGTGATGCCGGGACGGATGCCATCATCGGCCTTGACGGTGATGGTCTTCTCCTCGCCAGACTTGGGGTCCGTCCACTTCACATCAAGAGGGTAGATCTCAGCGTCGAACAGACCGGCCTTCTGGGCCTGAAGAGCCTTCTGGTAGGACGAGGCGGCAAAAGCATCCTGCGCAGCACGGGTGACGTTGCGGTCCTTGGCCATGTTCTCGGAGAGGACACCCATGGGCACCTTGCAGTTGGCGGCCTCCATGTGGTTCTCGAGGAGGTCAGAGAACTCGGTGACAGCGCCGGGGCTAGTATCGGACATGGTTAGCAAAGGATTCCAAGACAGTGGCAGACAAGGCAAACTCACCCATACTGAGAGGACATGCTCTCAACACCAGCACCGATACCGACATCGATCATGCCGGACCGGATGGCGTTGGCAATGTCGACGATGGCCTGGAGACCACTGGAACACTGACGGTTCAAACTCTTGACAGCGGTCGTCTCGGGGAAACCAGCCACGAGAGCAGCAGCACGGAACTCAGTAGCACCACCACCGGGGGCGAGCACGGAACCGACGGCAACATCGTCGACCAGCTTTGGGTCGATGCCGCTCCGCTCGATGACACCCTTGAAGGCACCGGCGAGCAGATCAGCCGCAGCGGTGTCCTTGAATCCACCCTTGCCACCCTTGGTGAGGGCAGTGCGCAGAGCACAGGTCACGACGATGTCATCGGGGTGCTTCTCGGTGACGCCGGCGACACCCTTCTTGCCTCCAAAGTGGGAGGCCATGGTTGACGTTGCTGAGCTGGAGACACGGAAGATAGGTCAGATATAGCTCTTCATCATTGCAATTCTCTCTCGTGAGGCGGCTTACCAGAGGACATGATGGCTATGACGTCAATAGACAAGGGTATAGAAGAGACAAGAGGGGAAAAGGATGGTAACTTCTTGAGATTAGAAGATCAAGGTTCAGTGAGAGGAGTAGGATGAAAAAGTGGAAGAATCAAGCCTCTTAAAAGGATATGAGTACGGAGAGCGACCAGGTGGTAGTAATAAATAATGCTTGCCCCCCAACCTGTGAAAGTACCGAGGCTCCCGCGTCATCGTTGTTCCGCCCCGGACACCAAGTCACGGGATCCCCGGATTGTCGTCCGATTTCATGTGAAGACGCGGAGCATCTTGTTGATGGTAAGATGACGTTTCTTCCTGTCCACCGGGATCACAGATTTTGAGTCTGTGGGTCGCGTTAGTTTTCATGAGGCTGGCACTGTCATGTTCCTGCAATAAGCCGGATGTATAAATGCTCATGTTACGTTAGATGCCTGCGCATTGAGTGTAGAATACAAGACCGAAAGCGGTGGTATCGAGCCGTTACCTTATTAGGGGGTCTATGCGGTGTTTCTTCAGAGCAATAAAGTAGGTGGAATGTACTGGTCGGCATTTAGCGGATAATTGAGCACAAGGTTTCAATGTCGGCAGATATATACTGCCTAGGCACAGGGATCTGGGCACTGGCGGTGAGCGCGATTAGTGATCAGCATACATGACAAATGCCCCTTATCAATACTCATTATCCATGGGATGAAGATCTGATTGCTACAGCTGCATAAGCGAATATAATGGTTATACTATGGAAGGAACACGTGCAAATATCACTGTGCTCCCCACACTCCCCGTGTCTGTAGAGCGGAAATCGAAAGTCTTGGCGGCGGAGTCGCAAACCATCCGGAGCTTCGTTTTTTCTCCGCCGCCGACCTCCGTCCGACAACCACATTCCCATCAGAACAACATCGCCTGCTCCAGGACATAGCAATATGTTCCAATCACTTCTCCCGCGCAGGATCCCATCCCTCCTGTCCCCCGCGACCCTCACATCGCGAACCCTCACACCATGGAGCCACCAACTCCCAGCGCAATCCTCTGTTCGTCGCCCAGCCATGACCCTCACCCTCTCCCCTCCTCTATACCTACCTACCTACCTACCTACCTACCGATTGGCCAAACCACAAACCCAACCAACTAACTAACCACAATCTCTAGAACCTCACTCCCCTCCGACCATTCTCCTCCACACCAGCCACCCTCTCCTCCCCCTTCCGTCTCAGCTCCAACAACAACCCCAACAACGCCTCCTCCGATAACTACCCCCTTTCACCCCGGACGGCGAACCCCTCCCCTACTACAGCCCCTATCAACCCAAGCGCCAATGGCCCCCAGACATGACCAAGCTCTCCCCAAAACACCAATTCCGACTCGAGCGCAAATACCGTCGTCGCGCGGCGCTCAAATACGCCCGGCCGAAGTGGTCCAAGGCGACGAAGTTGGTGCAGTGGGGTGCTATCGGATGTAAGAAAGATCCTCCCTCGTCTACTACCTAACTTAGTCCGAAGTCATTCAAGGTATCAGGGACGGTCAGTGCTGATTGATTGTGCGCTATCCAGTTGTTCTACTATACGCGATGCTCTTCATGGAGTGGGATGAGCGGGGAAGTCCGTTTGATGAGGTAGGTCATCCATCATCTTCTACCTGTCCGTCTGTTCAAGGTCAAGCTTCTGACGTGCAACTGTGTCGACAGATTCGGAGAACCGTCTTCGCTGGCATCAAGGGTGCCTTTTCCACTCCCCCGCCTCCGCGCCCCTCGGTGAAATCCGATGAGCACACGAAGGAGTGATTGACATTCATTGCATACGGGAGTTCTGAATGGGACAGGCCAGATGTTAGATACCACATCTCCTGTTCGATATCCATTTTATACTGTACATTATCACCATGGCTCTACCACTGTGAACTACAACTAGACAAGCCACTCGGCCAATCATTGATCCATATAACATATAACAATTGTCTTTTAATCTGGTTAGCTACAAAAGCAGGACATCATTTCATTCATCGTGTCAAAAAGACGAAGCTACAACACGGCTGTCTGTGCAGAGGAAAAGGATCGCTGTCTGGACATGCACCTGCAAGAATGTCAAAACTCGTTATGTATGGGGGGCCCATTCCTTCATTAAATCGTCTCGCCATGTTCGTTGTCAACGGGGGAAAGCAAAGAAAAGAAAATTGCACCCAAAAGTAACGCCTGGAAGATACGAACGCCATGCGACTCCCGGAAAAGATCTCAAAACTGTCAGGCAATGTAAGTAAATGGTGAGGGGAGGTAGAAAGACATTGAACGGTAAAAGGGACATAAAAACACCGCTCACTCCATGGTTCCTCTGCTGTTGGTATGAGCAACAGCTGGAGACAACACACAATACAATCAAGGGAGACAACTCAATAGTCATGGCTACAGCCAGTTGCCAATGTCCTCGCTTCTCTGGGACACACGCTTGTTAGCAGGAACATCCAGTGCCAGTTCTAGTCTGGGTGGCTTCTCGTCCAATAGTCCCTTTCGCGGACTGCCACACGCTTTGATCGGTGACTTGGTCGGAGATCCCGGCTCCGCCCGCGGAGGTCCTTCACGAACTGCGAGATACGGCCAGTTGTCTTCAACAGCGGACGCAACCCACGTGCGCAGGCAGTCGTGGACGGAGCCATAGAACTTCTCCTTGCAGGTCCTGAGGCTCCCGCCCATGACCTTTTCGAATCCCGAAGCCCTCAGTTCCATTCGCAGTTGGTTGCGCTCCTCGCTCGAGGGCAAAGACGCAACGAGGCCATTCAACAGATCCAAATGCGCAGCAAGATAGTTGGTTGCATCCCATTCGACGCCGCCGACATACGGTGCAGCAGGAACAGGAGGCCTGGGTACCGGGAAATGACGGTCACGGAAGGAGGCCGAAGGAGCATCTCGCTCTTTGCGACTGGGATCACATTGAGATGATGCAAAAAGATCCAGAACACCTCCTTGGTGACATTGGTGACCTCCTTGCACCACACCCGATACGGGCGCGACTGATAGATATTCGCTATAAAAGTCAATGGCTGGTTTTCCTCGGGAGGCGAGGGGTCACGCAGATAAGACAGAATCCGATTGGCACGCGACGCAGCATCCCTGGTTGAGGCTGCCTCAGAGAGCTGGGTGAAGAGGAGATTGACAATGATGCTGCGGGTGGTATATTCGCTGGGCCCTTTCTTCTCTTCATCGAACAACATCTTTAGCAGCGCAGGGAACAGTTCCGCTTCAATGGCAGTGAGGTGTTGCAGTGCGATGGATGTTGTGCACAATGCTTTCAGGCATAACAGAGTCTCATGGAGCAGGTTATCCTCATGCTCTTCTCTGTAGATGTGTCAGTGAGTCACTTATTCGCCTGCCTCGATACCAGTGTGAACCACGTACCTCCATTCAACCTTCATAATTCGGTAGATTAGCTGAACAACTTCGTCCATACCACCATCCGCGATGAAAGTATCAACCCAGCTGACCGTCTCGTTCCGCAGTAGAAGCCTCAGCTTATGCATCTTACCGACTTCCATCATCTCAGGCTTCTGGATCTCTCTCAGGTAATGAACAAAGTCAGACGGATCGGCAGCGGTATCCCGACATGCTGTGGCAGACAGAGACGTTGTCGACGTCGATGGTGTCAAGATTTTGGAGAGCCCTGCAGGCTGGGAGAGATCAGCAGACTTGGGACGTCGATAGATTCCACTTTCGGGCCGCTGTTTCTTCGCCGAGGAGGCGGAGTTCCGCTTGGAGAACGTGAACCCGCGACTTCTGGATCGTGATCGCGACCCCTTTCCATCGTGGCTCTGCTGATCGTCCTTCTGCTCACTTCGACGTCCCCGACGGCCAGTACTGTCGCTCGCCGAGGCACTTGCAGCACCGGCACTATGAGGAGTGCCACTCTCTGCGCGGTCCTTTTGAATGAAATCAGCCTTGATATTCGTGTCCAGCGATCGCATCTTATCTCTCATGTTATGAGGAATGTTTCTAGCGTCCTGATACCCAGTCAGTCAAGGTCTAAGATGTGCAGGTGGAATGGCTGGCATGTACTGACCAGTAGCTTTTCAAACTCACTCTCCAGTTCCTTGGAGTTGAGCTTCTTGTGCAGTTCGGCCTCTTTCTCTTTCGCATTGAAGCAGAGATCGCGGCCTGCACCCGGGACTGCCTCTTGGGGCTTTGTTCAGGCTTCTGCTCGGGTTGCGGCTGGGGCTCTGGTCTGGACAGACGCGCGGCCGTCCTCGCATCCTGGAGGAAGAACTGTCCGATTGGTCAACAATGGACAGCCTCTCTAGCGATATGTTCTGGAGAGGACCGAAGAAGTCTTTGACCTTGCGATTCCCCGAGAAGATATCAGACTTTGGGCGGGGTTTAGCTTCGGTGCGGTTTGTGAGAGATGGCTGATGGTAGTCATAGAAATTACGCTGCTGTTCCGGACCGTAGCCCTTGGGCGTGTAGAGCGACACTTCTTCCTGTAATGTCCGCCGCCGGCTGTGGGAATATGGCGTCGCATGCTGGTCTTGGAATGGTTCGGGAACGTACGAGCCCCAGAGAGGCGAAGGCATGCTGTCGACGAGATCGGTTGGGCTTCGGTTCTCCTTGTCGCGGCCACTCTTCGAGTCATCAGCCTTCCTGCCACGCTGGGAGCGCTTGAGAATGGCTGACAGACTGTTCGCCGACTTGGCCTTCTTCGGCTTCAAGTCGGCGGAGTCGTCCGCGTACGACCCTTCGGGCTTCTGGTCTTTACGCTCCATGTAGTTCCGCAACGACTTGAGGGAGACGGCACTCTTAGTCTTCTTATGCAAACCGCCCTTCTTCTGCGGCGCGGAGGGGTTGGCACCATCGCGATTGGGGGCGATTTCCGCGAGCGGCTGCTGTTGATTCAAGGCGGCGTAGGCTTGGTCGATAGGGGAGACGAAGGAGCTGGCGGACGGCTGGCTTTTGTGGGACGCCTTGGATGAGAAGGCATCGTCGGCCGAATTGTTCCTCCTGTGGGCTTTGGAGGAGGAAAGAATCGCTTTGAAAACAGACGGCTTGGCTGGTAGACGGGACGCATCATCGAAAATGGCGGGAGCTTGCATATTGGGAGCCATCTCTGAGCCTTTGACCTGAAACTATGAGCATGGTCAGTAAAGAACAACAAGACTAGGGTGTGAGACAAGGAGGCAGACTGGAGGAGGTGATGGGGACGGGTAGAGACAGGAAGATACATACGGAGAAGATGGTCCGATTACTGCACGAGAAGAAGATGGAAACCGAAGCAGATGCAAAAGAAGAACGCGAAGCAGCTAAGAAAGTAAATGCAACAGGACAAACAGAATGCAGAACAAAAGCAAGACGCGGCGACGAGGTATCCTCAGGACGTCACAGACATTGACGACAACAGGATGGCACCAGAAGAGAGACAACGGTGGACGGGGTGGAGAGAGGGAAGGGAGAAGAAGATCAGGCGCGAGAAAGACCGCCAGGCATTTGAAGCGGGACTCCAGAGCGTCGGAGGAGACGCATTGTCTTCAGCCTGAACGAGACACGCCTAGCCAGCGGTTGCCCGACAACTGGAGGCTTTGGCGGAGGAATGACGGCGCTCTGTTTACAGCTTCTCCGCCGCCCGCCGTCATCGGCGTTGCGGGGGCAACCCATACATTCTTCACTAGTACTTCCTCTGAGCACCACTGCATCTCTCCCGAATGGCCTCCTGCACCGGCCCTTCGATCCGTCCCCTGATCGGCTATTCTCCGACTGGGGAGAGATTACGCCGCAGCCGTTGCATGCACCGGACAGCGAATGTGGTGATGTATCCGGTGGTGACGTGGTACCACGACCGAGCTTCCACGGGGGCTGCTCGGATCGCCTCCCAAGATCCGGCCGCACGCCAAGGCAGATCCTCACCACGCATTTCTTGGATCGTGGGGGTGGGTTCGTATGTATATCGAGCGGTCCAAAAACCTCATCAGCCCAGGTTTCGGTCAATTGGATGGTTTTGTGCCTGGGATATACCCATTTTCTACCCCGTAGTACTCTTGCCCGATCTGCTGAGCGATGGGGCGTTCTCGGTCTCCTACCGAGAAATCAGCTTCCGTCATGCCTCGACTTCCCGACCAGATCGGCCCCTAGTACCTGACGACCCCTCGTGCGGTTTCCTTCCCATAACCCGACAGCAACTAAGGTATCTCTCTCCTTGCCGACACCACACCAATCGAATGACCGCTATTCCTTCATGATAGATTGTCTCGTTCACTCACAGCACCACGCAATCATCGGGCAGTTTCGGTAAACTTCTCCACAAGGCTCTTGTCAGAATCCAGGACTGCCTGAAATACACCATACTAGAGGCATCTAGTGTGCGCACGCTTTTCGTGTCTAGCGGTCATTTTCATTTTACAGCTCATCCCGCCTACTCTGGACGTATGTTTCCTGTGTGCCTTCGAGGTCGCTGTCCTGTTGAACGCTGATCCATCTGTACCCCAAGAAAGACACCTGACGTGACGCCCAAGACGCTGTTAAATCCACGTCCGCCACAATGAACTGCCCCTCACGAACCGACGATACCCCCAGCATCCCGGTTGGAACCAGAATCCCCCGCTCTCCATGCAGACTTGACGACCCGAAACGACTTCAACGGGACAGCGAACTCCAAGGCACACAGGGAACATGCGTCCGGACTAGGCGGGGCAGCAGTGGAGGGAATAGCAACTACTGGGTCGTCGCAATCACAAAATCAAGACGACCACCCCACCGATGTCGAAAAGACCCCAGACGAGGTGGTCGCTGCAGCTCCTGGGTATGACTTACCCGAGGATAGCAGCCGACCACCTCGTCCGTTGACCACCTTCATGTCTTCTTCTCTCCTGCGCCTGGCCCAGAGCATCGTCAAGTTCTCTCGTTTGTTGGTCCCGGCTTCCTGATCGCCGTCGCCTACATTGACCCGGGAAACTATGCCACGGATGTTGCTGCCGGTGCCGAGTTTCGATATGCCTTGCTGTTTATCGTACTTGTGTCTAATCTTTTCGCTATCTTTCTCCAGTCTTTATGTATCAAGCTGGGTACGGTGACCGGATTGAACCTAGCAGAAAACTGTCGAGAACATTTACCCAAGTGGCTCGTCATCATTCTGTATATGTTTGCAGAAGCGGCCATCATCGCGACTGACATTGCAGAGGTGAGCTACCTTCGACCACATACCCTCACATCAAACATTGACATCGGTCTAGGTCGTTGGATCCGCCATTGCCCTGAACCTACTGCTCAAGATCCCTCTGGTGGCGGGATGTGCTATTACCCTAGCCGACGTTCTCTTCATCCTTCTCTTCTACAGACCGAATGGATCGATGGTAGGGCTCCGCTTGTTCGAGCTTTTTGTGACAGTCTTGGTTCTCGGCGTCGTGATATGCTTCTGCATTCAGCTCTCTCTCATCAAACACCAGTCGGTTGGGGATGTCTTCCGGGGCTATCTACCATCGTCCGCCATTGTACAATCCAAAGGGTGAGACTATATACCTCGAGTTACCCGCATGACTAGGGTCATCGGCTAACAATGTTACATGACAGCCTGTACCAGAGCTGCGGTATCCTGGGCGCTACTGTGATGCCCCACTCCATGTTCCTGGGGAGTGGTGTTGTTCAATCACGCCTGAAAGACTTCGATGTTACTCAGGGGTATGTTGACCCCTCCGTCTGCATCGGGAGTGCCGGGGGAGAAGTGGAGTACCGTCCAACCATCCACGCAATCCGAGGATGTATGAAGTATTCCATCATCGAGCTGGCTCTGTCGCTGTTCACATTCGCTCTGTTCGTAAACAGTGCCATCCTCATAGTCGCTGGTGCGTCTCTTTATGGGACTTCGGGAGCTGACGATGCAGATCTATGGGGCATCCACAAGCTGCTTTTCTACCTCCATCGCTCCTGCGGCCGGCCTGATATTTGCATTGGCGTTGCTTCTCTCTGGCATCTCTGCGGGCATCGTCTGCACCATGGCGGGGCAGATGGTGAGTGAGGGTATGTTGAACTGGAGCATCCGGCCCTGGCTGCGTAGGCTTGTCACTCGGTCCGTTAGTATCATTCCAAGCATCATCATCGCCGCGGCAGTCGGGAAAGAAGGACTTGACAAGACTCTCACCGCCAGCCAGGTAGTGTTGAGTGTTATCCTTCCGTTTGTCACCGCCCCTCTAGTCTACTTCACCTGCCGTAGCCGTTATATGACAGTCCCGGGGATCGTGGCGTGAGTGGTGAAGCTGAGACCGGGCCTGAAGGTATCGCGATGACAAATAATTGGCTCACTTCAGGTATCGCTATCATCGTGTGGCTGATCATCGCCGTCATGAACGTTGCCTTGCTTGTCCTTGTTGGGCTCGGCAAGGCCTGAGAATTGGCCTGGACAATTCACCGACTATGAGGAGACAAGGAATGGAGAATGCATATTTGCTGGGGTACGTAGGCTAAACGGCTAAAGCAAGCAGAAAGACAAATGGAGCGTGCGAATACAACATGACCCATATAGTTGAGAAACAAGAGAAACAACGAAAAAGGAGCCCAACTCCATTAAAACCCGGCCAGACTGTAAACTCCCGAAGTAGATAGACGCATCAGCAGCATTAACCCAGCCCGCTCGCCGGCTCCTTCACCTTATCCTGCGCAGGCGGTTCATCGATAAACTGCGGCACCGACACCTCGTCCTGCATGAAACTCGGCATCGCATTCTCGCCCATCTCACTCTCCCACATGGTCTCCTCACCAAGCGCCTCCAACTCCGCATCCAGATCCGCCTCATCCACCTCTTCCGGCAGATCATAGCGCGGGAGATACTCTCCTGGATCTCATTCCCGACCTCCATCAGATCCGCCATCTCGTCCTGCATGCGCTCAATCTGGTCAACATCGATCTTGCCGTACTGCTGCTTGAGCGTCTTGGTGGTGGTCTTCATGGCGTCGACGGTCGTCATCACGTTCTTGAGATTGTCCTGCATCATGCCGGCCTGCTCCATGTTCCAGGATTGCTGAGAGAGCTGGTCGCGCTGCGCCTCGTACTGTTTCCGGCGTTGCAGGACTTTGAGCGCTTTCTGTCGCAGGGCGTTCTTGCCGGGGCCGTCGCGCATCTTGGAGATCTTGGATTGGTAGGTGGAGAGCTCGGAGTTGAGCGCGGCGAGTTTGACGTCTATGCTGGAGATGCGGTTGTCCACCTGTTGGGGGGTGGGTTAGTTGCTGCGATGTGATACTGGATGTGATGGATGTGATGCGGGGGTGGGGAGGGGTGGAGGTTGCGTTTCGGGATGTGAGAGATGGTTTGACTTACATTGGAGATGGCGCCGTCCAGCGTAGGCTTGGGTCCGGTGTTCTTGGTCCCGAAGAGGCGATTCATTGTGATGTTGTTGTTGTGTTGTTACTGTTGGTTGTTGGAGGAGAGAGGGGTGACGTGGGGAAGGGTCGGGTGGCGGCCGGGGCCTGGGAGGTGCAGATGCGATGGATCAGAAGATGGCAAGGGAGGGTATTCGCGGGTGGTGCAAGGGTTTCCAATTATAAGGGGTACAACTGGCAACAGTGATGCCTGGCGGGAGACGTCGAGATGAGTGTGTTGGAGAGCTACCTAGTCGGTCCTTGTCTTGGGGATCTCGGAGGAGCTCAGGCAGGCCATGCGGCTAACCCGAATCAGGGAGACGGTCGGTATTACGGTATGGTTATCTACGGCCACGTGATGCCCCATCAGCCTCCACTGTCGCCCATCGTGGACAGCGCTATAGATCTCCGACACATGGGTGGAACGGAACATCAGGCATTCCGCCATTGATCATGATGATTCAACCGTCTCATCAGCTGCGAGCCTCCATCCGACACCCCTGCGACCGCATCCAATCGCACTCCATGCTCTGCCATCATCTGACGACGATCCGAGGCAGATTGCATGCAACGGGGCGATTTCGGGGACCTGGAGACCTGACACAGCACGTGTGACCACGGGGCATTGTTCACTTGGGATAAGGCAGAGGCTGATCCGGTCTAGAGCCCAATAATCAAGAAGAACCGCCTGGGTACTGATTGTGATACCGCGTTGGTCGATATTGCATCCCTGTGGAGGACAGGAGAGAGAGAATTCTGGAGGCAGGATCGGTAGCCCAGAGCGGGTGCATGAATAGAGACGTGCATCCGTCCATTGGTATATCTTTCTCCGAAAGGGCCGACATGCGAGATGGAGGTCGGGGCAAGGAGGGCAGTATCCGGTACTTGCGGTTCAGCCCCGTCGGATATGGCCAGTGCGGTAACCTGATACCTCCGGTTGCTGCCCCCTCCCCCATCGCCAATCTGAATGGACCAGCAGCTCAGTTTCATCCGGCTGCAGCACACGCGCGCGGTGGATAATCGATTCCAGCAGGAAGGGGGACAGTGCCAGATCAAAATCAAGGGAGACGACCCCATCCTGTAGCCCGGAGGGTGCCATAAAACACCCTCATGTAATCAAACCACTGCTGAAACGAGTTTTCCCCCTTCCCCTCTCTCCCTCCGCTGGTCCTCGCACCTCGTTCGCGTATCGTCGCCTTGTCCCCGCCGCTCATCGGGCTTAAGGTCGTTGGGTATTTCCGCCCTGCTCGAACGCTTCCAGGATCTTTTGCCGGCCGATCCAGACGCAGCCGCCAGCGCAGCGACCAACGTGACGACTCCCTCCCGAGGATTAGGGATTATTATTACCAACCTCACCTCTTCCTTCCACCGCTCATCATCTTCCAATCCCTCCCCGACCTGCTCTTCTCCCCCACCCACCGTGTCTGATTGAACGGTCGCATGGACTGACGGACTGGTTTCGCCTGTGCCTTTCAATCCGCCTTCCGCCTACCCTCCCCTCCCTCTCCCCTCTTCTCCCGACCGGGGCGCCTCTGACGAAGTGATCATCACATTCCCGTGCAGCACTTCGCTTTCACCCTCCCATCCCACTACTCAGGAGTCGTCAGGGACTGTTTCCCTTCATTGTTGCTCCCTCAGGTCTGGAAGGTGCGTATCCTGGACTTCGCGATCCTGTTGACCCCTTGTGCGTTGCCCGCCGTGCTCGTGGATCCCCTGGCTCGCCCACACATCCCCCTCCGGGTCTGTCGAAACTCGGGGATTTTGCGAGTCCGGGGCTGGGATGACTCCTCAGCTGAGCGAACCCGTTGGGGGGCCAGCCTCGACCTGTCCCGCACTCCAGATCCATGATATCGAATCAACTGGCTAACCGGTGTTGTCTCCTCCCTTTTAGCGCTTGGTCGCTCCGACCATCTCCTGTCTTGCATTCTGTTCCCATCGCTGGATTTTCCGAGACGAATTGCATATCACGACCTGTTCGCTGCTGTGGAAACATAGCCTAATCTGCAGATTCGACCCATCGTTGCACAACGACCCTAGACCAGTCGCCCCTGTTCGCTCACGCGGCTTGTGTACCATACCACCATAGACGCTCTTCGCCACTTTCCCCTCCGCGAAGATCGGCTTACTCCCAAAAGTGTGCTTGCGATACCTCGCCTCTTTCCATGAATCGTTTCGCTCAGTTATATAATTCACCATGTTTTGGCGTTTCGGAGGATATGCGAGTATCTCCACGATTGATACCCTGCTGGACAAGCCCGATGTCAGTCTGGAGGAGCTGCTAGATGAGTCGGAGCTCATCCAGGAGCTGAAGCAACATAATACGAAGCTCATAGAATATTTACGCGATGATAATGTCTTGAAACGCCTTATGGACTATGTGATTGCGCCGGGTCTGGTCAACGAAGACGACGAAGATGATGACGGTGATAATGCGGGTAAAGCTGAAGACGGCACTGCAGCCGAGAAGAAGACGGAGGATAAATCGACGGAGAGGAAGACCATGGGGACCCGCTGAAGGATATGCTGGACCCGGAGGATTTGGATAGAGCGGACAAGGATCGCTTGAAGCGCGCTTATATCGCGTGTGAGATCCTTTCGTCGGAAGTATGGTCCATTGTGGAGTCCATCATGCTCAACCCCGATCATCTGCGGCACTTCTGGGGCTTCCTGAAGCGCCCCCCGCCGCTGGATTCTGTGCAAGCCAGTTACTTCACCAAAGTGAACGAGACGCTGTTCGATAAGAAAAACCGGCGAGATGCTGGAGTTCTTCAAAGCGGTGGACGGTATCATCCCCGCTCTACTCCAGCATGTCGATAACCCCATGGTTATGGATCTGCTGTTGAAGATTATTAGCCTCGAGAAGGTGGAAGGGGGCCAAGGAACTGTCGAGGTAAGTCGATGCGAATGCATGTGAGTCCCTAAGTTTACGCGCTGATCTAACCTCAACTGCCAGTGGTTAAAATCACAAGACCTTATTCCGACCCTCCTCTCCTTCTTGTCCCCGGAGTGGCCTGCACCTGTCCAGACCTCCGCGGGTGATTTCCTCAAGGCCATTATCACGATCTCGGCGAACGCGACGCAGAATGATCAATCGTGCATTGGTCCTAATAGTCTCACTCGTCAACTGGTCTCGAAGCCGTGTGTGGAGAGCCTCATCCAGTCCATGCTGCAGGGTGGCAATCCTTTGACCGTCGGCGTGGGCATTGTGATCGAGGGATCCGCAAGAACAACTCCGACTATGATCCGGACAACATCAACAGTCCCGACTCGAGCCCAGCATACGATCCTATCTACCTGGGTCATCTTCTGCGTCTGTTCGCGAAGCATATCCCGGACTTCATGGATTAATACAGAGCTCTAAGCATACTGTTAACGAGGGAGGAACGGTGAAGAGTGTTGAGCGAGGTCAACTCAATTCCGCTTGGGGCGCAAAGATTGAGCCCCTTGGTTTTGACAGGTTCAAGACGTGTGAGTTGATGGCTGAACTGCTCCATTGCAGTAAATGGGACTTTGAACGAACCCGAAGCGAAGGATTATGTACAAACGAGACACTGAGCGCGAGAAGTTGGCGCAAGAAGGTGCTTTCAACCAGCACCGGGATGAATCCTCGGCTTTTGATGCCAATGACTCGACTGTGGACTTTGTAAATGGATCAGTCATGGGACCCGAGTCTCCCAGGAGACCAGGACGACTGAACCAGCTGAGACGGGCGAGGATGGCTTTGAAGATGTGAAACTCGTCTGGTGTGCTGATCGACCAGAAAGATACGGCAGATGAGAAGCAGGGCACGGCCTCACAGCCCTCGCCCGCCAAGGGAACTACGGTCGAGACAGAGAAGAGGACGGCGGCGGCTGTGATGAGAAACAAGAGGACCCGAAGAAATCTACTGACACGGTCGAAAACACACACGCCACCTCTGACCCACTGTCACCTACGGGACTTACACATCAATCGAAGGGGTGTCGCTTGACTCGCCGAAGACTCCGACAGAAGCCCAGCCCTCTGCCCCGATGTCTTCCAACCCAGAGGCAGTCCCCGCCCCTCTCTTCGCTGCAAAGCAATCCACCCAATCGTCCGATTCAGCAACTTCCGAAGCCGCTGCCAAGCCGACTGAAGCAAGCACGGAAGAGGCACCTGCGCAACAAGACGCGAAGGTATTGCAACAGCTGCACCCAGACATTCAGGTGGATTCGAACGGCCAGCCTGCTGTTGTAGGTGATTATTTAAAGCTGATGTTTGTGGAAAACCGAGTTGTTCCAACGATCCTGGTACGTTTCATTCTGCGGCACTACTGAAACACATATCACTAACGTTTCCTCCTAGGACTTCTTCTTCCGCTTTCCGTGGAACAACTTCCTCCACAATGTCGTGTACGATGTTGTACAGCAGGTGTTCAACGGGCCGATGGAACGTGGATTCAACAGACAATTAGCTGTCGACCTATTCGAGACTGGCCGGATCACGCAGGAGATCGTTGCAGGACAGAAGCGCAGCGATGAGACACAACGCACCAAACAGATCCGACTAGGATATATGGGGCATTTGACCCTTATCGCGGAGGAGGTTGTCAAGTTCAGTGAACGTCATCCCCCAGAGCTGCTCTCCCCCACGGTGATGGATAGTGTTTTGAATCCTGAGTGGATTGATTATGTCGAGCAGACTCTGTCCGAGACCGCGAACGAGACAACGCTATCCTCGGTGGGGTCCGTCCCGATATGTCCATTGGGCACCGACAGGGTATGCTCAGCTCGGGACAGAGCATGAACACATCGAATGCTCTGGCTGAAGCGGGATTGAACGGCGCTGCTGGAGGCTCTGGATTCCAGGGCTTTGACATGATGAACCAAGGAAGTGTCTCCGGTGGAGCCTTCGGCCTCAGTGGCGGTGGCAGTTCCCTCCTCAGCGGCTTTGCCAGCTCGAGTGACGACGAGGACGAAGACATGGAAGACCAAGACGACCGCAATCTTGCCGAGCAAGCTGCCGAAGGCAGTACTGATAATGTAGGTGATGATTTCTTTGTTGATGTTGACATGTATGATTCGTGATGACCTGTGCTTGCATGATGCATTTTCACTTCACCCCTTGATACCACGCTTCATTTGATACTTGCACATTGTTTGTCCGTGTTCATAGCTGTTCTATTTTTCTCAAATGGTTGAAAGAGCTTTGGCACATGATGTATGACGGGGTCACTGCTGGCCATAGCTGGCCTTGCGCTTAGACCGACTGTTCAAGCTCTGCTGCCGCGTATCAGGCTCGTGCAAACTCCAGGGTCATGTGGCACAGATCTCTGGCTACCAATTGTTGTTTTCTTTCTTGTTTCTTTCCTTTGTTTTTCTGTTATGGGTATCATGGGTTGCATGGCTAGACGGAGACTGGATTGTGTATATTGGACTATACCCCCGTTCTCTAGCAAAGTGTCCGCGCTTTCCGTTGTACAACATTTTCCAATCTACAGATGAATGTATTCAAGTGCTGACTATCCTCATAGGCATCCGCAAACTCCACCAGCCAACCTATCCCGATTCTGCCCCCGCCGCCTGCTCCTTTAAGTCTTGGACCATCTCGCGCACGGCGACAGCTGGCGGCTCGACTTGCGGCCCAGAAACAGCAAGCGGCCGAGCATGCCGAGAATAGCGAGGAGAAGGGCGAGGATGGCCAAGGGACGACGCACGACAGCAGTAACTCGCAGTGGCCAAGCAATCCGTTTGTGATCGCTGGCCTTGAAGACGATGGGGACGGATCCAACTCCCCTGCCCGGGCAGCATTCCCGTCCACCGACTTCACTCCTGGTCATAAGGATGATGCGCTGGCCTCCCCCGCGTTCCCTGAGTCCGGCTTCAGCCCGCCGGATTCCTTTTCGAACTCCTCTGATGAGGATGGCGAGGGCCGCGGGGAGGGAGTCCGACGCGCCGAAAGGATTCCCTGGAAGTTGATGAGGACGAGGACGACATGGGCGAGATGGTGGGCCCTTCAGTTGGGTCCGGGATGATGGACTCGGACGAAGAGGATGAGGCGATCATGAATGAATCGCTGGGATACCCCGATCTGGCTTCGGGGCGCTACAAGAGCTTCCGGCAGTCTCGCATGGGAGCCTCTCCTTTCGGGGGTGATGACAATGACAGCAGTGATGGGGAAGATGACGGACTGGTTGAAATCTTGGTCCCTGGACGGAAGTCTTGAGGGAGAACGTACCGTACCGTCTCACCCATATACCACCACTGGAAGCCTCATCTCATTCTTGTTGTGCTGTTGTTATTTCTGGCAAGATTTCCCCCCACCGTTGTCTGATTGTCTGGTTGTTTGTGTTTTTATCGTTTTCTTGGGCGGTGATCGTGCTTGGCTATTTTCGGATGAAATCAACCAACCCTCATGATGATGTACACTATTTGATTGCATAGCATTTGGTTCACGATCCGTCTTGGAGGTATGCCTGAATGAGAGGGAAAGAGAGGATGAGGGGTTTTAAGAAACTGGCCGATGGATGATGTACTTCCCTCGATGAAGGAGGGAAGATCGGATGATAAACGTGGGACGAACGATCTATTTGCATTTTCTGGGAATTCCCGTGACTTTTCTTATTTTCCCGCGTTGGCTGCCGAGCTCTGTACGATAAGCTAGTTAGAAGCGCGAATGAAGGGTTCTTTGAGAGAATGGATTCTATGGAGGGTGTTGGCCCACACGTCACTGACGCAGAGAAAAAAGCGGGATCATTAATCATCACTGCACGTCGAGTCGGTCCGCGGATCCTATCCAGTATCCAGATCCCCACCACCTCAGCCCGTGGACAGAAAGAACCTACAGCCAATCAATACGCATCATTGGACACTGATCGAGGTCAATTGCTTCCTGCCACCCATCCCCGACCATGGAGTCCAGGTATGTCCCCCATAGCACAGACTGGAGCTCTCCCTCCGTTCCAAGGGAGCGCTAGAAACCCTATCATGCACCTCCCCGCATGCAATACAAGAATCCCATCTAACATTCGACAGCACCGCCGGCCACCCCGGGCTGGAAAACTACACCACGCTACTAGACTGGATGACCAGCCATGGCGGCCACCTCCACCCCAGCGTCCAAATAGCCAAGGATGACCGTCGCGGCGTCCACCTGCAAGTCAAGCCCGACTGCGCAGATGGCCTCCCCAGCAACACGACCATCATCCGGACGCCCGTGGCAGCCACAATGTCGTACTACAACGCCATCGAGCAGCGGAGTTCCGCGACGGAGCCGCACGACGCGCAGGTGCTGTTCCCCGCGCATGGGCTGAAATTTCCCCGCGAGTTTGTCGATGGCGTCGGGCCCGAGGAGACGGCCATCTTCTTCCTGATGGGGCAGTATTTGCGTGGTGCGGAGGGCTTCTGGTATCCGTATATTCGGACGTTGCCGCAGCCGGCGATCTGACCACCCCGTTGTATTATGAGGGGGCGGATTTGGGGTGGTTGGAGGGGACGAGTCTGTTTGCGGCGCGGGAGCAGAAGGAGACCCTGTTGAAGGGGAGGTATCGGCATGGGTTTGGGGAGTTGTGTAAGACCGGGTTTGAGGATGCGGAGAAGTATACTTGGTGTGTTTTCCCTGCTCCCTGCTCCCTTGGAGGTGTGAGGTGAGGTGAGGAGGTGCAAGAAGCTGATGTGTCGAAGGGAGCTTTATCTCTGGGCGTCAACGATTTTCGTCTCTCGTGCGTTCTCGGCCAAGGTGTTGGCTGGTTTGGAGCCGCGTGTTGAGCTCCCGGATGAGAATGTCTCGGTGTTGTTGCCGTTCATTGATATCTTGAATCACCGGCCGTTGGCAAAGGTTGAATGGCAGGCGGGCGAATCTGATGTCCGCTTTGTGGTCTTGGAGGATGTTGCTGCCGGTCAGGAGGTTGCTAATAACTACGGGCCTCGGAATAATGAGCAATGTGAGTGTCCTACGGGCTCTCTGCCTGGTGTAAGGTACATGCTAATGTCGACAGTGATGATGAACTACGGCTTCTGTCTCCCGGATAATCCGTGTGACTATCGGACGCTGAACCTGCGGGCACCCCCGGCAGTCCGCTCGCCGAGGTGAAGCAGAGACAGAAAGAGGAATGGCCCTCGCGAGAGGACGTAGACCATTACTACATCTTCAACATCTTCTATCCTCTGCTTGCGCCAGACAGCGCACTGGAGAACGTGGTATTCTCGCCAGCTTTGCTCGACGCCGTCTCCATCCTGGCCGCCAACGCCGGGAGACCGAAATGATCGAGATATCTGCGCACGAGGTCAAAGTCGGCGACTGTTACGGACGCTCCCGACTCGTCCTGGCCGCCCTCGGCCAGATCATCATCGAGCTGGTCACGCACGTGGTGAAGCTGAAGGGCTCCTTCAGCGGGTCAGAGAATCCCACGAACTTGAAACAGACCCACGCCAAATCTACCGCGACAGCCAGGTCGCGCTCTCACGGACGGCCTTGGTGGTCGCGGCGTGGGTGCTCAACCGGGCTCGACAGCACCACGCCCGCGCGGATGACTGGCAGGCCACTCGGACCCTGCTCGGGATGCACCTCTGTCGGTTGCCGCAGGGGTTGCTCTCGGAGGAGACGCAGGAGCGGGTCCGGATGCGGATTCATGACCGGCCATCGCTGGTGCGACACAATGGAGAGCTCTTCGCCGGAGAGGAACTGTATAGGCTGTTCTCGGAGGAACTGGCGAAACCGTGCAAGGCGTTCCTGGACGCGATCATTGCGCTGGAAGCCAACGGACAGGTTGGACCGTTGCCCTTCGTGTTCCCGCTCATGCTCTGTCTGGTGGGCGCCATTTACCGGACTCGCCCGGAAGCATTGTCTCCTCGGCTGAAAAGATGGGCGTCCTACTGCTGAAGGTGTATGTGGCACCGCCGCCAGCGACGGAGCAACTGCTTGGTCTGCCGTTCGAGGAAGAGGAGGAGCTGATGATGGGGCTGGATCAGCAGCTGGAACGATTGAAGACGGATAGTCGGGGGGTGTCCGTGCTGTCTGAGCTGGAACAGTTCACGGGCGAGTGGCGTTCCGAGGACTGGTGGTTGTCGCCGAATTGGGTGCGCTGGGGATGGCTGATCGTGCAGGAGGAGACGGTGCAGATCCCGAAGGATGCGATGCGGTTGCTGTCCGCGGGGGAGAATGGAGGGGGGCGTTGACGCTGGAGACGGAGCGGTATCTGTATATTGCGGAGGTGGACGGGGACGAGGGGGGAGAAGAGGAGCGGAGTGAAGAGTGAAGCTGAAGTATATCTAGATAGGATACATGTATACATGGTTATGCACGAGTTATACACGGATTATGCAATGGATAAAATAGATATGTCAGCAGCCCACGTGATGTGGCACCCACCAATCACACATCAGGGAAAGACGGATTCTCAGCAACGGCAGCAACTTCGACGCAACTTCGTCCGCTTCTCTCCTGCCACGCCCGTTGTTGCACCTCATCCTCCCCCTTCACCGTCAATTGGGCCTCCGCCTGCCGTCACCATGATATCTCGAGCGGCCGCTCCTCGCCTGCCTCCTCTCCTCCCTCTCCGCCCGCTCTCTCCGCGTCCAGGGCCAGGCCGCCCGCTCCTTCGCGACCGTCTCGGACAACGCTCCTCCCGTTCGGCATTATGGAGGCCTGCAGGACAAGGACCGCATCTTCACGAACCTCTACGGACACCATGGCGCCGATCTGAAGTCCGCCATGAAGTATGGTGACTGGCACCGTACCAAGGATATCATTCTCAAGGGTGATGATTGGGTATGTCGGGGTTGATCACTTTTTGCCCCCTCTCCGGCAATTGCATCATGTCGGAGGGAGGGGAACATCTATCGGAGAAGGGTTTTGTGTCAATTGATCAGATGATGCTAATAGTTGGTCTCTCTTTGCAGCTCATTTCCGAGATCAAGGCCTCCGGTCTTCGTGGCCGTGGTGGTGCCGGTTTCCCCTCGGGTTTGAAATACGTAAGTGGACCGTCGGAGACATTCCCAAGGCGAAATCTCGATCTCTGACATCTTGGGATTGGCTACAGTCTTTCATGAACTTCAAGGACTGGGACAAGGACCCCCCCCCCGCTACCTGGTTGTCAACGCCGATGAGGGTGAGCCCGGAACCTGCAAGGACCGTGAGATCATGCGCAAGGACCCCCAGAAGCTCATCGAGGGCTGTCTCGTCGTCGGTCGTGCCATGAACGCCAACGCCGCCTACATCTACATCCGTGGTGAGTTCTACCACGAGGCCACCGTGCTCCAGCGCGCCATCAACGAGGCCTACGAGGCCGGCCTGATCGGCAAGAACGCCTGCGGCACCGGCTACGACTTCGACGTCTACATCCACCGCGGAATGGGCGCCTACATCTGCGGTGAGGAAACCTCCCTGATCGAGTCCATCGAGGGCAAGGCCGGCAAGCCCCGTTTGAAGCCCCCATTCCCCTGCCGTCGGTCTCTTCGGCTGCCCCAGCACCGTCACCAACGTTGAGACCGTCGCCGTCACCCCGACCATCATGCGCCGTGGCCCCAGCTGGTTCTCCTCGTTCGGTCGTGAGCGTAACGCCGGTACCAAGCTCTTCTGTATCTCCGGTCACGTCAACAACCCCTGCACCGTCGAGGAGGAGATGTCCATTCCCCTCCGCGAGCTGATCGACAAGCACTGCGGTGGTGTCCGCGGCGGTTGGGACAACCTCCTCGCCGTCATCCCCGGTGGGTCCTCCACCCCCGTGCTCCCCAAGACCATCTGTGACGACCAGGTCATGGACTTCGACGCCCTGAAGGACTCGCAGTCCGGTCTGGGTACCGCCGCCGTCATCGTCATGGACAAGTCCACGGATATCGTCCGCGCCATCTCCCGTCTGTCCACCTTCTACAAGCACGAGAGTTGCGGCCAGTGCACTCCCTGCCGTGAGGGCAGCAAGTGGACCATGCAGATGATGCAGCGTCTTGAGACCGGCCAGGCCCGCGAGCGTGAGATCGACATGCTCCAGGAGCTGACCAAGCAGGTCGAGGGCCACACTATCTGCGCTCTGGGTGAGGCCTTTGCCTGGCCCATCCAGGGTCTGATCCGTCACTTCCGTCCCGAGCTCGAGGCCCGCATCAAGGAGTACGCTCAGGAGCTGGGCCAGGCCCCCTACGCCGGTGGGTGGCACCCCAACAGCAGAGCCGAGGGCAAGCTCATCTCCCCGGGCATGTAATCGACTCTGCGAGTGGTACGGGTGTTGTTTCTTTGATGAATGGGGAGGAGATCAAATAAAAAAGAGATGTGGTTTCCTCCTTGTGTTATTGCCTAGAATAGGGCGTTTGTCTCTGAAGCAGGGGTGTTTTGTTTTTTCCTGTTCGTTTAATGTCTAGGTTTCCATCATGTACAGTTTCTTGGCAATCCACTGCATTTCCTATGTAGTATTTCTTACCCTGTGTAAACTGACATTTGTAGAGAAAGACTCAACAAGACTAGACAGTAAAGGAGTGTATAAGTCTGATTTTCGAATGATCAATAGAGCCACATAACCATGTTACCAATTCAGCTATCTGACAGACATTACAGATATTGGTCCGGATCATCCAACTCTGGCAAACAAATCAACTACAAGCCACCACACACATCACTGGGACTCCTCCTGATCTGACAGGAATGAAACAGGTAGACAAGCCCAGGGAATCATGCCATTGACAGCAGCGCAGCCCACTAATCCGATGGAGGGGGCCCATCCCTGTAGTTGCCCTCATCATCACAGATATCCGGGGGACAGATGTTCATATCCCGAGACGCATACCGCATCTGGCGAGTCCCTTCGTGACCAGCAAAGCCGTGATGGCCTCCAGAACCCTCGTGCTTAGGGTCATCAGCCAAGGCTTGGTTTACATTGGGGGATGCGCCCATGACGATGTCCCGCTTGGCGGGGTTGATGTCCTTCTGGCCGGGGAGGTCCTCGTTGGCGAAGGCGGTTGCCGAGAAGAGGAGGGAGGCGAGGACGAGGAAGTTGGAGGTGAATTTCATCTTGGATGTTTGGAGCTCGGTCTAGAGGGTGGGTGGGTTAGATGGGCACTTACTTGTCTTGGGAGGGGGGAAGGGTTGATTGGGTGGGCACCTTGGTTCGAGTGTTGAGATTTGGTTCGAGTGATGGATGGATGGATGGATGGAAAGTTGGATGGGTGGTAGAGAACTGACTGACCTTTATAAGGTCAGTCTATGTATGCTACCTAGGTACGGAGTAGCTGCTTGGGATTTTCTCATCTGATGACACAATCCCCAGCAAGGGAAGGACCCATACTTCTAATTAATGAGTGGATGGATGTTAGATATGGAAAGTATATAGTTGATCGTGTTGATCTGATCCCCATGTATTGATGTCCCTCGCCGATGATCACCGTTCTATTGCCTCCTGCAGGTGATATGCAATGATATGTATGTATGTAGGTATGACCTGACTCACAGTACGTCATCTATTAACATGTCCGATATTTCAATATTTCAAATATTGAAATCATTTTACTGTTTACTGTGGAATGGCGTTCTCGCACATAAAGAGCGGAATACCCCTCTCCAACACTACCCAAGCCTTAACATTGGACATTCCACACATATCACTCCGAGTCCTCCACATCTGACAGGAAGTACATGGTAGGTACGGAGTTAGGTAGGTAGATCCATCAAAGTCCATCCTCGTCTTAGTCGTGGTGTTGGCACGCACGAGATGGCCATGGAGCAAGTGATCGCTGGTAGGATTGTCTGGGGCGAATGGATGGCATTTGCCTTACTGGTAGTATGTACAATGAAGCTGTCGAGAGCATTCCACGATAATAGTAGGTGGTAGGACCTTATAGAGAGGGAGATTTATATTGTATTTCAAGGAAATCTCAGTGTTTCTATAAGGAAAATATGATATCGCAAGATTCCGAGAAGAGCCACACAACATTAACCTAACCTAGTCAGCCATGTCTGGAGGGGGGAAGCTCTGAGCAGGTACGGAGTACTCACACCATACTCTGCATCCACGAATGTCACATTCTCCTCCTGAATGGATTCTCGTAATGATTCCGCTCGACTTACAATCTGGTTGTCCACAGATTGTTCCAGATAGAACCGAAGGTACCTGTCGCTTTAACAACAAACCACTTCAATATTAGACTGGATCTGGCTATCTTCATACCATTAGCCCAAGATGCATGTCATTTCATTATTATAGGTGAGCAACATCCCCTAGTAATAAGACCCCAGATAGCAGGCTTTGGCTGTTTTGATATTTTTGAGAGGGGCCTCGGATATGAAACCTTCGAAAGGCGAAGTGTTTAGAATACGAACTAAGGAAGAGTGAGGCGGCCATTGGGGCTCCAGATAGTTGGTAACCCCGGAGTAAATATCGTATGGGCGATAGGCTACCCCTACACTAGTAAAGCCTGTGATGCCCAGGGACACATCGTAGTCACCATCGCTTACTCTAAACATCTCGGTCATCTCGATATCAGGGAGACACATGGACGGCCCAATAATGATAGTTCTTTCTATGCTGGTCGTTCCCTGGATTTGTCAATGGTTGTTTAGGCTTGAACTGGAAAACTTACAATAAGGTAGGAGAGTGAAAGACAGTCATTCTTGTGACGATATATGGAATTGTATCCAAGGTTTCTGCATCCGTAAATTGGATATGAATAGGACAGCCTTTCTAAAGTCTATACCAATACGCCTTGATTTTAGCGCAGTCTAAGTGAAAGCGCGTCCTAGACCAACAAAACCCCTAGACGAGCAGAATACAGTAAGGCCATAGAGGCTAAAGCCATCCTTTAACAATAAACTGAACGATATGAGTCTCTGATGATGTTTTATAAAGTCTTTCTGCCATGGCCATTCCTAGAATGATCCAGCAAAGAGAGGATATAGAAGTGTAGCCAATATTAAATTCACCATAGGAACTCCTGGCTAAAGGTAAATTCCTTATTGCCTCTGATACTTGAGACTTTTAGAGCCTGAGAGGTATATTAGTCTTAAGGTATTCACCATTTCTTCTTGTAAAATCCATCAACGAGGTAGTCTGAAGCTGATTTTCAGTCCAAAATCCCAATTTCTGTAGTCCATAAGCCCTATATATCCGAGTAATCACGGTAATGCTCTGTGGGATACGAATTAGGGTACAGCAAGTACTTTTGTAGCCGTAGAGCATGCCACCGTGGCTTAAACCGCAGATATAAATGCCACCCAGAACTGCTGCATAATAAACCACAAGGCTCTCAGGCAAAACGAAATTCGCTCACTTACCGGCCGAATGGATCATTAGCAGCTGATTCTTTGTGGTCCAGAGGGAGATTAAACAGCGAACAGTAGATGGACGGATATAGTCCCAGATAATGGCAGTCAACTCTGGAGGAAGGCAACCCACTCTGGTAATCAGTTGCTTTAGGGGGCTACTTTGGTAGACAGATTCCTCTGCGATCAGAGAATGGATTACTATGGGAATAGTCGTATAGCCTTTACCGATATTTTGTAGAAGTACAGCCCAGACCAGTGGCGTCATGGCCAGACCTAGGTTCTGAAGCTGGTCGGGGGGCGGTGGGGATGGAAGTGCTGTCCAGCAAATACTATGAAACTGATATAGCGATCCGGGATGACCGTCGATATTTTCCCCTATGGATCCGGACATTGAGACCGACGAGTTCTAAAATTTGGTTCCACCAAATCTGAGGGATGGCCTTAAGACTTCTTTCGATTGCTTATTTCGTACACAACTAGAGACTGTCAGTTGAAGTCACGAGCCGGCCAGCTAACGCATACGGAACCGAAACAACGAAGATGGAACGAATTTCTCGCCACATAGTACACAATGTGGTATTCTTGTGTAGTCGCGAGAGAGCTCCATTGACGCATCCACTCTTCAGGATCTTTTCATGGAATCACCGTTAGCTCCAGGCGGAAGATTGGAGAAGACGAGATGAGACGAAGGGAAGATAGGTTGGAAGCAGAGACAGCGAGAGCTTAGATCTTGGGAAGCCTTAGTTGTGTTGACACTGGATAGGAATGTTGAGGGGGTTGTCTGGTTGTATGAATCAATAGGCAGCGGACGGGTGGTCTCGGCCGGCCAATGATTGGACCACGGAGTACCCCTTCAACGTGGTGTATAAACTCGAGTTCGTCTCTGGGAATGATTCTACTATGGAAAGATGGGAGGGATGATATGCCTAGAGTATGGAATGGGGAAAGCTAAGCTTATGACTTCAAATGCTCAATTGCTAACTACCACTCGATGCTCAAAGATCCTTCCTCCACGGAGGAAGAAAAACAGCCTTAACGTACAGGAACGTGAAAAAAACAGATACATGCCCAAAGGGGGAAGAAACAAGGGAATCAATCAATCAAGCCAGAAGGGGAAGGATAGAACAGGATAGGATAGTATGGGAAGGGATAGAAGGGGTAGAAGAGAACAGGTGTGATAGGAGGATAGAATACGCAACAACAGGAAAAGAGTAAAACGACAAAAGCAGTGACAATAATACATTAATCTTCATCGTCATGTTTTCAATAAGCCCCAGCCATGACCACGCCAAAGTACCGCCGACTCATTTCCGCCGTCTGCTGAATGCGCGCATCGCCCGTCAGTGGCAATCGTAACACACTTGACAATTCCACGCCCTGTTCATCGTACCCGTTAGAATCACTCTTCATCATACCAGAGATGATCAGGAGAGCTTACCTTTCCATCGTCGTGCGCCGTCCATCGCGCCACCGCCTTGCTCATCTCCGTGAACGCCACCCGTTCTTCGAGTCCCTCCACGCCCGATCCCTGCTGGACCGTCTCGCCCATCGTGACCAACGCGTTCACCAAGCGATTGAGACGAGTGGCATCGCGCGATGAGCTCGGCGCGGTCGCCAGGTGCATGAAGTCCTCGTACACACCCGCCACCACTGGCCCAGCCGCGGACCTTGCGGTCGGGATTCTCGCCAAAGCCCGTGACCAGCTTCTCCAGTGTCGTGTAGTCCTGTTCGATCACGGCCGTGGGCCCAACAATGCGACAGAACGTAGCGTGCGCGTCGTTCCAGTGCTTGCCGCGGATGAGGCAGTCCACTTCGCGCGCTGCGTCTCCAATGTCGCGGGCGTACAGGGCCTTGGCGATCCAGAGCCATCCAGCGGGGATCTGCAGATCGCCGTCAGATACTGCCAGGTGGGATCGGGGATGCCCGTCGAGGTGACCGGGTCGGGGAGTTTCGAGGCGAAATGCGCCAGCGTCTCCTTCACAGCCCGTTCGCGGTCCGTCGCGGTGGAAAGATGCAGGAGGATAAACAGAGCGCGGTTCAGATCGCCACCACAGCTGAGTTCCCAGGCATAGTCTTGCACCAGCTGATTCGTCTGCGCGGCATCAATCTGGAATCGTTCATGTTGTCCCACAGCTGCCGAAAGAAGCTGATGCAGCTGGAAGGAGAGTCGGTTGGACAACTTGTCTCCACTCACAGACTCTGGCAGCAGTGCAGCGGGGAACTGAAGACGGGGATTTCAACCTTGGTGGACTTGCCCACCGTCGCTGCGTAAGTCTTGAGCAGAACCCACAGCGGAGACTCCCGGCCCAAGGTATCTGCGGACACTCCCCGAACACTCTCCTGATGGGAAGGATAAGGGAACGCAGACTCCTCACCACTGGCCAAATCCTTGATGAACTGCGCAACGGCGGCTTCGATCGGCTCGTCATCCGTGATGCTGTACCACAGCCGTAACCCGAATGCCTGGAACCAATCCAAATCGAACCGCTCAGTAAAGGTGAAAGTGCTAACGCGGTCTTCCGGACTCGCGGTAGACTTGCCTTCACTGCGGAGGGCATTGCCGGCGAGGAGCTCATACAACGCCCGAATCGGCTCAGTCATCTCGGAATACACATTGTTCTGTCGCCACGTGTCGATCTGACCCGCCATGTCGGCACGGGTGGTAGGGTCGCGACCAATCTGCGAGAGCAGCGTAGCCAGGTGGAGATCCTGGCCACCATGAGAACATTGCAAGCATCTTCGATTCGGTGGGAACACAGAAGATGGACAGCACGCTCTTCTGGCGAATTGGCTTTGCCCGAGGCCAGCGCATGCTTTTCGCGGACAACGCTTTCCCACAGTCGGCTCAACCGGTCTTTCTTGATCCGATGCATGTACTTGGGGCGAAGTTGTGGCGGGACGCCAGCCGAGATTCATCCTCAATGTCATCGTTGAACAGAATATTGGCGAGTTGCCAGACCAGGAGCTGCTCTTCGAGCTCGAAGATGCCTGTGTGAAAGGTCGGAAATCCGCCTTTGCCAGACGAGCCAAAGGGATATCGTCCACACGGTTGACCACAGACATTTGCCTTTGCACGTCCAGCATCTCGTGAGACGCTGGGTGTGGTTCAGCGCCAACAGAACAACGTTACGTCCCTCGCTAGCGACAGAGAATTTCTGCTCCCAGTGGCCATCGTCGGATGACACCTCGTTCACATCGCTCTTAGCACAGAGCAGAGAATCAACAGGGCCCCACCGAGGCTTGAACGAATGGTGGAAAGCCAGGTCGTCTCCGCTGAGTTCGTTCGATTCACCCGCGAAAGTCTTGGGCTTTTTGTTGTAGGGCCACTATGATAAGGGAAGTGATCAGTTTAAGCTGGTCAAGGTATGGCGCTTATATGAATAGTAATTTAAGAAAACGAAAGCATAATGCGAGATCGCCTAAATACAAGAGTATCAAGCCAAGGGAGGGTGGGGAACGAAAAACATTAGGAACAATAATCGAACGAGAAAGGGAGTCAAACCTCAAGACCCTTGGGTTGGACATCCTGTCCTTCAATGGGGATTGTGCTTGCTTTCGCGGTGGTTGAAACAGGGAGTTCATCAGATCAATGCTCGTAGCGAAGTTTTTCTGGCGAGCGTCGGTGACCGCTGCCTCCTTGGAGCTGTCATCGTGAAGCGTCCGGTCAGTGAAAGCGTTTGCTTGCCTTTCAGGAGGGCAGCACGATCCTGTTTCCGAGGACTGATGGTTCGTTGCAGTTGCTCCGCCCAATCGCCCGTCAGATCAAGCGGGCCTTGGGTGGCGTGTCCCAGGGCTTCAAGGATGGCTGTGTATCGTCGTAGCCGTTGGCGTTTTTGGTGCCATTCTGCTCCACGGTGGGATGGAGTTCGGGAAAGGTGCCTGCCATGTCCATTTCCTCGACCTCATCCGATTCAACTTCTGAGTCGCCAGACTGCTGGCTCTCGGTGATATCTTCACCGTCTTGCTCAATAGTTGAACCCGTGGAGCCGTCCTCTAAAAAGACTCCTCGGAGACTGACCCTGGTCGTTCGCCTCGACCCCATTGCTGGATTACCGAATGATCCCGGCACGAGTTTGCGCTTTTTGAAGTCGAAGGTATCATCCTCGACACCGGCCACCGACCCCATGAAAGAGTCGTCAGTGGAGAAGGTTGACATCTGCTCCGAGCCCATCGTGTTGTCGAAGTTAGACGGGGATTGAGCCTTCGGAGTGTCAGGGCCAGCACTCAAAGTGCTTTGATTGAGGCTCTCACCTTCTTCTTCATCGCTATCGTAGTCAAGGCCGTAGGTGGTGTAGTGGGGGACCTTGAAAATCCATGTTCCGGTGCTCGTTTCATAGTCGATGAAAGTAGTGTTGTGCACCTTTCTCAGCCGGTCGACGTGCTTCTCGAAGAGAGGGCCGCTGGTGAGCGGAGAGGGGGACTTCTTGTCCCGGCCACGAGGCCAGGAGTTCTCGATGCGAAGGATGGAGGGAACGTTCAAGCCCAGGCCCTGAGGCGGCTTGATAGCCTCATCGGGGTAAACGGTGATTTTTCGCACACCAATCTCCACAAGGCCACCGAAGATCTGGTCCAAATCAATGGTTGTCAGATCAACAGGCTCATCGAAGGTAACATTACCGCACCGTTGACGGCCAACGGTGAATCCTTTAACAGCCTTGAGCTGTTCGCGGCTCATCTTGCTGAGCTCAGCACGGGTTGGCTTCATCCAATACTCGCCGGGCTGAGGGTCTCCACCAGGCACGAAGGGAAGACGCGAGGGGGCCGCAGTCGCAGTCGTCTGCTCGGCATCCTCCGGAACAGAAGGCAAATCCAATGGGCGAACAGTCTCCATCTCAGGACGAGTGACATTGTTGCTCATCGAGCTAAGGCCGCTAATGCCATTCACCGTGCCACTCTTACGGATAGAGCGCAAGAAGCCCAGCTCTTCGGGGTTGGCTCGGGGCTTTGTGACTCTACCGGCACAATTTCGTTACCGGAAGGAGTCGTGGAGCTCGCATCGAAGCTGACCTTCTTCTTCATTTTGTCAGCAGGAGGGGTGGAGTCTTCGCCATTGGTGATGGCGGCAGCAGGAGCAGTCGCGGCAGGGGTGCTTGCCGGGCGGGTGAATATGTCGTTCCGCAGGCTGCGATCGATTGTGAGGCGTTTGAGGCTACCTCCGGACAAACGAGAGGGCCCAGCAGTCAGCGCGCCAGGAGCGAGAACACTATCGGTATCGGGATCGAAGGTCTTGCGCAAGTTGCTCGTGGAGAAGCTCTTGCTGAAGCTGCCACGGCCAAGACTACCGCCACCAATGCTTCCACGAAGGCTACCACCGAGGAGGCTGTTGCCAAGTCCCGTGGGTGTCGCAGTACTGCTGGAAGGAGACCCGTAGGTGGAATAAGAGAACCCGTATCCCTGGCGCTTGGGGGGAGTGATCAGGCGATTGGCCGCGCTGGGAGTGATCTTGTAAACAGGCAACGGGGTGCGCTGCTTCTGCTTCATGGTGCTTGACAGAGGTGTCGCCAGTGGCCCGGGGCTGGAGGCGTTGGGCGCCGGCAAGCCAGAGAAGATAGACTGGTTTCCATAGGGGTTACCCTCCAAGAGTGAGGCCTGCAAGCTTCCAGGCATCGGCTGCTGCGCCTGCTGAGACTGCTGGGGCTGGGACTGCTGCGTGTTGCCGAAAAGGCTGGAGCCTCCCAGTCCAAGTCCTCCACCAGCTTGGGTTTGCTGGCTTTGAGTGTTGCCGAACAGAGAGGAGCCAGTGTTCTGAGTCGCGGTGTTTGCACCTCCAAAGAGGGAACCGGTCGTGCCAGTGCTTCCGCCGAAGAGACTGGGCTTTTGTTGTTGTTGATTCTGAGCGCCGCCGAACAGGCTACTACCTGTTCCCGTCTGTTGATTCTGCGCACCTCCAAAGCCTCCGAAAGCTCCTCCAGTGGTGCCGGTACCGGTGGTACCGGAACCAAACAAGCTCTTCTGGCCCTGTTGCTGGTTAGCACCGCCAAAGAGCGAACTACCAGTTCCAGTCGCCTGAGAGTTGTTGCCAAAGAGCGAACCACCGGCAGGTTGCTGCTGGTTCTGTTGGTTATTTTGTCCGAAAAGGGAAGATCCCGTCGTCGCCGCGCCGCCGCCACCACCGAAGAGACTGGGGGTGGTCGACTGTTGCTGTGGCTGCTGCTGATTGTTCTGACCGAAGCCTCCGCCAAAGAGTCCCTTGTTCTGGGTCTGGTTTTGAGCTTGGTTCTGCTGGCCGAAGCCACCGCCAAAGGCGCTGGTGCCTGTCTGCTGCTGAGCACCGCCAAATGGAGAAGAGGTAGCAGCAGTGCCACCAAAAGGCGTGGAAGTGCTCGTGTTCTGTTGACCAAATCCTCCGAAACCAGTGCCCGTAGAGGTGCCGCTTCCGCCAAAAAGCGGCTTGTTCTGCTGCTGCTGCTGATTGTTGTTGCCGAACAGTCCACCACCACTAGCAGCACCGCCAGCAGCAGCCCCGAAGCCACCGGTTGTTCCAGTCGTACTGCCAAAACCGCCAGTCGTCGCGGTGTTTCCGCCGAAGAGGCTGGGCTGCGAAGTGCCCGTCCCCGCGGTTGCGCCACCTCCGAACAGCGAGGTCGCCGGCTTCTGGCCGCCAAACAAGGGGTTAGAAGTAGTGGAGCCAAATCCGCCAGTGGTTTGAGTCTGGCCGAAACCTCCAGAGGGGGCACTGGTGCCACCACCGAAGGGGGTCGAAGTACTGCCGAATCCAGTGGTCTGCGTCTGCTGCTGGCCAAATCCTGACCCTCCGAAGGCGGAGCTACCGAAGGCGCCGGGCTGGCCACTCCCATTTCCGTATCGTCGGCCTTGCTGGTAGTCAGCCAACCGAAGTTCTTCGAAAGAGTACTTGGAATACGGCTGCATGAACGAGATGCTCTGGTAGTGATTGGTCACAGTGCTGTTGCCATCTTTCTCAGTGAAGGGACTGAAGGGCGTGCCACCGGTGCCCTCGGACGGAGGAATGGCCTGTTGGAACGCAGTTCCCGTCCCGCTACCAAATCCTGTGCTGGTGCCGCTTGCCCCAAAACCGGTAGCAGGGGCAGCGGCGCCGGAACCGAAGCCTGTGGTGCCAGTTGTGCTGCCAAAACCTCCACCCGTCTTGTTGCCGAACAGACCACCACCGCTACTACCGAAGCCGCCGCCGGTGTTCGCAGTCGATCCGAAACCACCGCTACTACCGAATCCACCGGTGGTAGCCCCGGCACCCGTTGTCGCACCACCTCCAAAAAGACTTCCACCAGATGTCGTCGCGGTGCCGAAGCCACCATAGTGCGGTTTTGGCTTCCGAAAAGCGAGTTCGACTGGTTTTGTGTTCCGGCTCCGAATCCTAGATAAGTCAAAAAGGTTAGTGTAACTGTGGGATCAGGATGCTGTGCGCGTTTAACAAAAGATCACAAGGGGGAAAACAGAATGTCAAAAATCCAGAGTATGGGATCCATGATGACGCGCGGAGATGGCATGCGAATCTTCTCTTGCGCAATTCGACCAGGAGCGCGTCGTAAATATAGCCAAGCAGTCCAGGTTGGATCAGAACAGTCCTCGGGAGTGGCCATTTGCGACGTCGCCAGCTCCAGTCGATTAAGGCGCAGAATCCGTGGGATCCATCCGGAAGAACCGAAAGCGAGCAGAAAAGAGAAAGGATCGCCAAGCTCATGAGGACATCGTCATTGAGCACGTACCTCCACCGGAACCAAAGCTACTGGAGGTATTCCCAAACAGGCCACCGCCTGAGGTATTGCCGCCACCAAAAGGAGATGAGGTGGATCCAAAGCCTAGATGACGGGGAATATGCTGTCAGAGACTTCTTCTGTGAAGCAGCGATCCCTTCTCTTGTTGCGTTGCTGCGTAGCTCTAGCGTCGGAACGTCCGCGGAGGTGTTGGTCGTCTGGGAGGTTGAAGGAGAGGAGACCATCGCGGGTCGACGTCAGGAGCACCAGCATGGACCGACCAAGATACCAGGAGTGGGAGGAAGGAGAAGATAATCTCGCCACAGGGCGAGGGAGATAGAAAATGTCACAGCGAGACGAGGGATGAAGGAAGGCGACCTACCTCCGCCGGAACTCGTTCCTCCGAAGCCAGAGCCGGCCCCAAAGCCGGTGTTCTGCTGGTTTTTGCGCCGAATCCTCCGCCGCCGCCGAATCCGAAAGACATGATGCTGTTCGGTGTTTCTCTTGAAGCTTATGCGTTCATCCGTTCGATGCCGTTTGATGGCCGAGGGTAAACAGAGCTGGGTCCGAAGCCGAGCTGAATCTGTCGAGATGAACCACCGGAGGGTCAAACACTAGGGGGAGTGCGCTCGACCGGGGAGAAAAGATAAAGGTTGTCGGATCGAGAGACAGACTCGACGCGCGCAAAGGGAGACAGCAGGAAAACCTGTTTTGATTTTTTTTCGGTGCTGTCCTCTGTTCAATAGAAAAAGAGAAAAGGCCCACGCTAGCTACAGACGGAAAATAGCCGTCAGAGCCAGGAGTGAACAGGGATCCCGGGGGGCGAGAAAAGTAAAGGGAAGAAGGGCGGCGAGGGAACAGAAGAGAAGAAGAGACGCGACGGTGAAGGGAAAAGAGAGAGAGGGAGGTTTGCTTTAGGTTAGCTGGTCGGTTCCGTTACCAGCAGCGGGCGGTCGCTTACGGTCTGTTACGCCGGGCGGATGGCGGCCCAACGGCTAAGGGGTCACGTGGACGTGTATTTTGGTACCGGAAGTACGGTCGCCGCATGTCACGTGGACCAATGCTCCCAGTTACCAGGGTGGCATCCTGAGCATCTCCCGGCGTCATCGTCATGCTACAATAGACTACGAACAGAAACCCCCCCAAGACAAACAGGGAACAATGGAACAATGGAACAATGGGATATAAGTATCCAAGTGATGATTATACATATATCAACCAGGGGATCATCGCTTCTCAACAAACGTCAGAACACGGGAATCACTAAACGCGACACAAGGGTAATGGGAGGGGCTCGGCTTCGGAATGACGCCAGCCCGGTCTCAATAATGAGTTCATCGCATCATATACTGAGTTTCATATTTTCATGGTTTTTTTCATTTCATGATTTCTTTATTTATAGCCCGGGAAGGGCGTCGGATCATCATCTATTTTCCACGGGCAGCATGGACGGTCTGGATGATCTTATCGACAACGGAGGGGTCCGACAGCTGTCAACCAAAGTCAGTATTCGTCATGAGTGTTGAATCCGGGAAGGAGAATCTTACAGTGGAAATGTCACCCAGGCTGTCTTCCTCACCGCTGAGAATCTTCCGCAGAATGCGGCGCATGATCTTGCCACTGCGGGTCTTGGGGAGATCCTCGACGACAAAGACGGCCTTGGGGCCGCGAAGGGTCCGATCGACTTGCGAACCTGCATGACGAGGTCCTTACGGACCTGCTCGTTCGTCTCATTACCCTCCTTCAGGGCCACGAAAGCGTTGACGGCCTGGCCTGTCAGCTCATCGGCAATACCGACCACGGCGGCTTCGGCCACCATGGGGTGCTCGAGAAGCGCAGCCTCGATCTCGGCGGTGGACAGACGGTGGCCGGACACGTTGACAACGTCATCCACACGGCCACGGATCCAGTAGTATCCGTCGTGGTCACGGCCGGCGCCGTCTCCAGTGAAGTAGTAGCCCTTGTATACGTTCAGGTAGGTGTCCATGTAACGCTTGTGCGCACCCCAGACGGTGCGGGCCATGCTGGGCCAGGCCTGCTTGAAGGCTCAGCACACCCTCGACATCGTTGCCAGAGATCTCCTCGCCGGAGACCGGGTCGATGATGGCGGGCTCGATACCGAAGAACGGAAGGGACGCACTTCCAGGCTTGGTCGGGGTGATTCCACCCAGGGGAGTGATGACGTTCGAACCCGTCTCGGTTTGCCAGTAGGTCTGTCCATGCAGTCAGGTTAGGGCTATTCCCAATCCTCGGTTCAAGATACGGGGTACTTACGTCGCAAATGTGGGCTTCTTCCTTTCCGACCTTTTCGAAGTACCACTTCCAGACCTCGGCGGCAATAGGCTCACCGACGGAGCCTAGTACACGCAGATGCGCCATCTTTGGTTGGATGTGCTCGTCACCAGCACGCTTCAGCAGACGCAGGGCGGTGGGGGCGACATAAACTGGGTGACCTGGTGCTTCTCGATCACATCCCAGTAGCGGGAGAAGTTGGGGTAGGGGGGGTACTCTCAAAGACCACCGTCGCACATCCCAGGAGGAGAGGCGCGTACACGACATAGGTGTGACCGGTGATCCAGCCGACATCACCACCGCAGAAGAAGCGGTCATCATCGTGGATATCGAAGACATACTTGCCCGTCATCGCGGCACCCAGCAGGTAGCCTGCGGTGGTGTGCATGACAACCCTTGGGCTTTCCGGTCGAGCCGGAGGTGTAGAGCAAGAAGAGCGGGTCCTCGGAGCTCACGGGCTCCGGGGCGATGTAGTTGGGGTACTTCTCGACCTCCTCGTGCCACCAGATGTCACGTCCCTGGGTCCAGGGGACCTCAGCACCGGTGCGCTTGTACACCAGCACGCTCGACACATCGGGGCACTGCTTGAGCGCCTCATCGACGATGCGCTTCGTGCCGATGACCTTGCCACCACGCTTACCCTCGTCGGTCGTGATGACGACCTTGGAGCCCGCGTCGATGACGCGGTCCCGCAGGGAGTCGGAGGAGAAACCGGCGAAGACGACGGAGTGCACGGCACCGATACGGGAACAGGCGAGGAAGGCAATGAGGGCCTCGGGGATCATGGGGAGGTAGAGGGCGACGGTGTCGCCCTTCTTGACGCCGTGCTGCTTCAGGACCCAGGCGACGCGCGAGACCTCGCGCAGGAGCTCGCCATAGGTGATGGTGCGGCCCTCGCTGGGCTCATCGGCCTCGTAAATGATGGCGACCTTGTCGGGGTTCTTCAAGGCGTGGCGGTCGACGCAGTTGAAGGAGGCGTTGAGGCGGCCCTCGGGGAACCACGCGGTGTCGCCGTTGGCCAAGGAGCCAACCTTGGTCGTCTGGAAGTCCCGGTCGAAGGTGAGAGAGGTCCCGAGCCATGCGGGCCCAGAAGGTATCCGGGTCGCGGATGGACTCCTCATAGAGCTGCTTGTACTCATCGAGGTCTTTCAGATGGGTCCCGGTGGGGTGTTTCTCGTAGAAGGCCTTGGGAACATGGAAGGTATCGACTTCGTGGGCCTCCACCACCTAGACGAAGAGAGAAATTAAAATTAGCCGGAGGGGACCGAAAAAAGGCCGAGCAAGGCAGAGGTGGGGACGTTGGGATTGGGTTCCCCTTTTTTCTTTTTTTATTTCGTTCAACAGGAAAAAGAAGAGAAAAAAAGAGGGAAAGAAAAGCTAGGGAAGACAGAATCATGAGCACGGCAACTTACCACGGAGGACTTGGGGGGGAGAACGCTGCCGTCAGACATGGTTTGGGGAGCCCGGGGCAGAAAAGGCAAAAGTGGTGGGAGAAGCTATCGGCAGGAGGGGCTTGATTGATAAAGGGCTCAGGCTGCTAGCAGGTCGGCAAAAAAACAACTGCGGGGACAGACGGTTAGCACACGACCCGCGAAGAACCTCGCCCCAGTGAAGTCACCCAACACCACTGTCGCAGCACACGGGGACAGAGGCAGCTGCACTCCACGATCTGGAGTCCATTGGCTGAGGGGGGGATGGCGGGGGGGAGGGAGCCATGGTTGGGCCGAACGTACCAGAGGAGGGGTATCAGTCAATAATGGGGAGGGAGAGCACGAGGGGAGGGGTGAGGAGAGGGGAGGGAGAGGGAGAGAAATAGACAGAGGGGGGGGGGACGAGACAGGGAGGAGCCGGAGATATTTAACTCGGACAGGGCACGATGGTTGTTGAGGATGGAGAGGCCCGCTCACTTTCCCCCGGGCGGCCGGTGGATACATCGTCCACCGTCGAGCACACGGTAGAGAAGGCGCTCTCAACATTCTCCTTCCGGGCGTCCGTCTGGCTCCCCATTGGGCCGCCCGGTCTTGGGATCTCGGCACCGATGGGTCGCTGCGTGCTGGTCCCCCCGGACGGAGGTGTCTGCTCGTTCTTGGATGATGTAAATCGCAGCTTTCTCCATGTTTCCCCAGGACTCGGTAGGCACTTGGTCTACAGGGTATCGATCCGGATGACGACTATTGAGGTCGGCATGTCAATTCCCTAGCTGTCCACTGGAGTTCCCGCATCCCCGTCAGAATAAATTGATGGGCCTCGTTCGAGGTCCATCGGGCCCTGGAGTGGATGATTACCCCTCAAACCTCCATCGTCCCTCCGATGCAGGAGTCGGCGCATCCACCCGGGCGGTTCACCACCCTACCTCAGTACATACCATCATGAATATGAATATAATGAATATGAATATAATGGATGGAAAGGTCCTGTCTCCAGACCCTACATTTCAAAAGCCAAGCAATCCCCGACCCTCGGACAAACCGAGGACAGTGGATGCTGCGTAACTGTGGCCCGAACGCGTCAAAGAAAGTTGGACTCGGCCATGCGGGGCGTGACAGATGCTCGTTTCCGTTGCTCCGGGGAAGGAAGGCGAAGATCCGCCACGATGCATATCAGACGCACCACCATTGCCCCCTGTCCGACGCTGCCCAGCGCACCCGGTCCCAAGAAACACATCCAATGCTTGAGCCCCTCCAGTCACCCGTCGAGGGGTGCCCCTCGTTGGTCGTACTATGTACATACGAGGCCCTGCTCGCACCTCCTAGCAGCGATGCCAAGACCGCCTGAGGAGGGGTACCCCTCCTCCCCGGGAAAGCATCTCGCCTTCGTACGAAGGGGATCGGTGTGAAATCGTCCAGATGATCCCATCCCCGGCCGGGTATCACAAGAACACCAGCCAAGCAGCTATCCGGTGCCGTGCGGGGGTCCCAGGACTCGCCCATGGAGGGAGGGAGCGGCGATCGTGTACCACAGGACTGTCGGGTGTCGGACCATGATCACGGTTGGACGACAGTAAGCAGCGGCGGTCCAATGACGTCGCAGGAGGCGCGATGATACAACCTCGAACCGCTGCTCCATTGTCCCGAAATCACTTGCCTAATGGGGCAGTTCCGATTCCCTCGGGCTGGTCTTTCTCACCTAACAAATCAGGCACTGGGGGGAATTCCCGGCGGAGAATCCAGCCGCTGGGTATTCTTCTCCCTCTGGGTGACTGGCTGGAAGGGAAGCAGAGGCGCGAGTTTGTCTCTAATTGGCAGGCGAGATTGGACTTACCTGGCTGGGATTAGCTCTCCAGCTCCCGATCTAGTCTAGCCTGCAGAGACTACTAATAAGTACACTACCTAGGTATGTAAATAGTAGGCGGACTTTCATCTTCTACCGAGTGTAAACACCTCCAGGTCCAGACACCAGACAGTATTGTCCAGATCCTGCGGTGGCTGTCGCCGGGTAACAGCACCAGGATCCCTCCGGTGGCGTTTTAGCCCCTTCCCCAAGCTTCAGACTACAGGATCAACCGATGAAAGCCAAGTCGCCAATAAGCCCGCCAAGAATCTCCCCACGTTGTGAGGGAGTGTGGGGAGGACGGTGGGAGTTGGGGCACGAGATGAGGTCCAGATATCGCACATGGTCGTATGTACTACGCAGGAAGTCTACACAGTATGGAAGGAACTACTAGATCTCCATTTCATAGCCTTCGCGATTCGACCATCATATCAAAAGCGCTGATGTCCCGACCGTGTCCGGAAATCAAAGTCTCGGCCTGGCGTTCCAGGCACCCAAGACGGCCACACGGAAGTTCGGTCACTCTCTGTCCACCCACCGAGGTTATCGCTCTGTCTTGCACTTTGGTCGCGGACATCGCCGGTTATGCCGGTTTGCAGGGGAAAGACGCATCTTCCCGACTCCCTTCGCCCTGTTACCTAGGTAGTGGTGTGTCCATGCCCTCCGGACCGTTGGCCCGACCAATTCGGCAATATCGCAGCTAGGACTATCTGCACATCTTCAGCCTCCCCACAGACTCGTACTACCACCACTCCAGCTACTAGTAGTACTAGTATTGCTACTTCCCACCGACACAGTCTCGATGTTCATGCGAACGGCTGCAGGACTAACTCTCCCTAGCACCAATCGACGACCCTCCATAATTGGCCCTACTCCCGCTGAGTCGCCAACCTGCACCAGCTGGTCCCTAAGTGAGCCCCGCCACCATTTTCCACCCACCAGCCCCTGACTTCGTTCCACCCACGATCCTAATACCATTCACCGTCTGGAAACCTACCCACGCAGATGGGTGTCGTCTCCCGCTCCAGGCAAAATACCACATGCCACTACGACTACAACTGCCACATCGGGCCGTAGCACCGCAAGGTCGCAATCTACCGGCGGGACCACCCCTCCCCCTCAATTCCGTCAATCCTGGCTGCTTCTGCGCGGCTCCTTCCGAGGCTTTTTTTTTGTCTGACTTTCGTCCTCAGCTGGGACCACCTCGAGACACCGATCCACTCTATTCCTCCAGGGGAAGATGCGTGCGTGCGTTCGGATTCTATCCGCCATCCCTATCCACAATCACACAACACCGACCAGGGACCGTGAGCCCACCGCTCCCTGTCAGACCGTGCATGTTAGTCTCGACGATGGATCAGAGACACGCATTTACCCTGCCGACGTTGTTCTAGCGTCTCTTAGTGTTGCTTAATTCTTCCGCTCATCCGTTCTGCAATCTCGACCCCTCTTTTCGCATGCGCCTGGCAAGTAGAGCGTGTCATACGGTTTTGTCCGTGCTTCCAGGCCGTGATAAATACCTACCCAATCCGGTACCTTACAGCTGTGTACCAGGATTCCAAACCGTGGACACGGCTAAATACCTTCCCTAACCAGGTACTCAAGGAGTCAAGGACATAGGTACCCGACAGGACACAAGGGCACAACATACTAGTCCATATTCCCTGGTCAGACACCCATTATTAACCTCAGGAAATAATCTAACGTAGTGAGCCAAACCCACACCCCTTGTCCAGTCCACAACCCTCCACCCAAACAAACCACAATTGTCAATCGGAACACCCGAGCGAGCCCACATGTCAAATCCCCCCACAACGAAAGGCCACGACGTGCCCCAGGGCCCTATAAAGTTTGGCTATCGCGTAGTTCGTGCGAACCAGCTTGGTTAGGGGATTTCGAGCGGATTCACTCTGTCGATCTTGTTGGGCCGCCACCACGATACACAGCAGCAGGAGGCAGTTACTAGTCACATGACATTATGTAAGATATCTATACTACTCCCTCCTTACTTAGTAAAGAAATTTAAGTATTTTCTCCTTTTCTTTCTAGCCTATGGGTCTAAGAGGTTATGCCCTTGTAGAGTTATTAATTGGGGCGGCTTTTCCTAACCCACCTCTACTGTAGGCGGGTTGACGCAGAGTCCCAACCACCCACAGCCAGCCAACACTGAGCAACTGCGACTCATGCATGATCGGTTCACGATGCGGGCAGTTCATAGGTTCCATCGATTTTCCAGAGTCTCATTTGATAGCGGCCATAGCTTCAACAAAGGGACCCGGAGCTCTTCGTAATCGACCAATTTCTACAAAAGCCACGCCAGCCGATTCTAATGACCATTATTTTGGCTACATGTCCGGCCGTTGGTTGTATGATGAGCAGCTACAACTCAAGAGCCGATATGTTCAATTTAATATTCAAGCACTCAAGAATACTGCTACGCAATTACTCAGCAGTGAGTGTCTCAAAATAAGTAAATTACCAGAGGGCTTTTACAAAAAGTTTTATCATTGAAAATGGAGGATGGCAGGGAGGTCCTAGCGAGGATTCCGAACCCAAATGCTGGTCATCCTACGCACATAGTAGCCAGTGAAGTTGCGACTCTCGATTTTGTGGGCCACCCGGAAGACTTCCTAATTGAACCCTGCCTAACTATCATATGGGTGTAGGTTCGCAATGTTCTCCAGATCCCTGCTCCTAAGGTCCTGGCGTGGAGCTCACCATCATTGCAACAAAACTCCATTGGCCCCGAGTATATGCTTATGGAAAAGGTCCAGGGATGCCAAATAAGCGAGGCTTAGGATTCCCTGTCAGAAAGTCAACGCTTCGGTCTCTTGAAAAACCTGGTTGAAACCGAGCGGAAACTGGTAAACATAAAGTTCGCAACTTATGGCAGCCTATACTATAAGGATATGCATTCACAAAGTGAGAGTATTATCGACAGGGATAGCAGTATGGCTATCGATGATGAGGTCATCTCAAAATTTACTTTTGGCCCGACAACCGAGAGATCTTTCTGGGAAGATGAGAAAAAGAACTAGACATTGATCGAGGGCCTTGTACGTCTTCCGAACAGGATCTGCATCTATATCACTGACTAATGGCTGCCTAAGGGAATACTGCTTAAGAGTACCTCTTAGCAATTGCAAAACGAGAGATAGCCATAATCTAAAGCCTATGTTCTAGGAAGACCAAGAGCAACCCGAGATTTTCGAGAATAATATCCTCACGTCCTGACATATATGTACACCACCTTGAGCAGTTTCTCGCTGTGTTACCATACATCCTGCCACCAGAGGAGTTGTCCTGTCCGGTCCTTCTACACCATGATCTTCATGCAGGTAACATAATTGTTGATCGCGCGGATCCTACAAATATCTCTGGTATCATCGACTGGCAAACAGCTTATACCGCTCCTCTATTCATGCAGGCGAAGTTCCCGTCCATTGTTGAATGTTACGACGCTTATCCATGGGGGGCGGTTCAGCCGGAGTTACCAGATGAGTATGATATAACCTTCCAGAATCAGAACAGAAGTTGGCCAGCAAAACATTAGAGAGGTTAAGGTTGAAGAAATATTACGAGCTAGCTTCGAGAAAGTTCAATCCACTGCTCATCAAGGCTATGGATTTTATGAGAAGGGATGAAGACCCTACTACTTTCCTATTCCACATTGTCGGACGATCTTCAGTGGATGGGCCGATTCCGATCAAAGAAGTCTTGATCCAGCTTTATGAGAAATGGGACCAGATAATCCAACGAAAAGGTCTAAATATCCCGTGCCCAATCTCATTCTCTAAGGGGAAATCAAGGAAAGCAGACAGTTAGTGGAAACATGGGCTGAATTATATGCCGAGTTCAACAGATTGCGACTGAATTTACGGGCAAGGATGGCTGGGTCCCACATGACGAGTACGAGGAGTCCTTGCAGAGATGGGAAACCAAGAGAACAGACCTAGATATCCTTCAGCAACGACTAGAGACACTAGTATAGGTGCATGTGCGATAATCGGCTTCTTTCTCACTTCGGTTAGGTCCCAACCCCACCGACCTATACCATATGCAACGTCTGGCCATATCCTCATCAACATCGTAGTTATAGCGAGACAAGCCATTTGTCTGTCAGAGTGGGTATCGACTATCCATGTCTTAGATGGGAAGTTAGAACCTAAACCCAGCACCTAGAACAATGGATACCTGACTTGCTATGAGACATTTAACAGGGACCCACTCCGTGCTTAACTACTAACCTTAAACACACTTGACGTGGGATATACATTTCCTCTTAGTCACACTGCTTAGACACCCATGTCGATTGACGCATGACATGTACTCCGTCGGAATTTAGGCTCGGAGACCTAGTGCGTGGTGGATATCAGTTCCGCACTCCGAGCAGATACTAGTTGACTAGTCAGCTAGTGGACGGATGAGCCCTTAATTCTTCTGTTTAGCTTATTGTACCTGTGCTGCGATGCCATGATCAGGTATAATCAGCTCATGCGTACTTCTATGGCCGGTGTATAAGACATGATTGGTACATACCTAGTAGGTGGAAAAAAAGTATGCAGACAGTCCATTGGAGACAATAGAACACCTATTGCCAATATGGGCCTGATCCACCGCGTCAGCTAGCTTCCCTCATAGAGGGTCATGTCCCTCAAAGTACATACTGACCACAGGCACTGCATCCTACAATTCCACTACAGCTACACGCAACAACGACGACTACATGTCAAATCATTGCATAAATAACCCCATTCTAACAGGCAAATGCATACTATCCATGCATCCACACATAGAACATTCATCAATACGCCATCCACCCCCGATACCACCACGCCCCCATCCCAACAAAAAGATAACCACACTTCCATCCCGAATCACATCCCGCACTAACTGAATATACATTCCCAACCCTGCATTGCCATTCCCTCTCCGCATCATAACCCTGGCCCCGGTGAGCACCAACTCCCCCGTCGTGAAATACAAGAACGGACTGCGCGCCGTTGCCGGAGGGGGCGGCCGACTCCCATACGTCGCCATCGACGACCCGAGCACAACCAGAAGATACACGCCGACCACGACCGAAAACACCGCATGCAGCAGTTTCCAGGTCCAGGCGGAGCGTTTTTTCCTCGTCGCTTTGGGGCTGCGTTGCCGCGCCGAGCAGGTTCGCGAGGAAGGGCGGCACCCCGAGACTCTGGGCGATGTCTGCTGGGTTCATGCCGGGGATGGACCCATCGCCTGCACCGGGACCTGCGCCTGCGCCTGCGCCTGGGAACGGAGATCCAGGACCACCGCCTTGTTCGCCGGTCGTTGCGCCTTTCATGAGGCTGCCGAGGAGTGTCATCATTGGGTCTTCGTCGACGGTGGGGCCGTGGTCTGAGGAGGGCGGGGCGCCTTGTCGAAGGAGAGACCGGATGAATTCTTGCTGCGCTTGGAGGTCACCCTGTGCTGGGGGTTGTGGCTGCTGCTGCTGCAGTGCTGGTGGTGGTGGTGGTACCTGGCCGGCGGTGTTTGGAGGTTGGACGCTGCTGGGGCCGGGGAGTTGAATGCAGGGGGTTGCGGCGATGGGGAGGGAGATGGGGATGGAGCATCTTGGGCTTTGAGATAGAGTCAGCATCTGTCAGTGTCTGGGTATTTTCGAAGGGTCTTTTTAAGGTGACCTACCGGGTTGAGGGGTCCGGCCACTCAGACTGGTGATTTTGTCCAAACGCGCGGCACCCCCATCTTTGATTTTGGCTTCACGGCGCTCTCGTCGGAGACGAGCGGCCCGCTGGGCTGGAGACTCTTCCGCGGTGGACATTGTTGGGAATGGGTTGGGAGGGGTGTTGTACAAGTGGAATGAATCTTGGTTGAGGGAGTTGTGGTCGATCGGAGATCATTCGCTCATATTACGTAAGCTGTCGCTAGTCCACAGCACGCAAGTATAAACAAGGAACCATTTTGATATGAGACGTTTTATGGTTTGTTGCACTGAATTTGAGAGTGATAGTTAATTGCTTTCTCGCAGGGCTCCTAGGATCAGTTGTCAGAGGGGAATGTCGGTGATGCATTCTGTGAAGTGTGAAGATATATATTGAAGCGTTGATCTAACTCTCAGGACCCTCCTTACTCGAGAATATACCGATGCGAAAACTCTCTCTTAGGACGAAACGTAAATGTATAATATTAGAAATGACGTGTATTTCAGGCGCATAGTGTTTCTCAAAGACCGACATTCTAACCTACCTAGGTAGATGGTTTCGTTTGGAGTGACTACTGGCTGGGGGGGACCACCTTGAAAGTCAAAACTTAGCTGATATCCTCTACATAGCACTGTGTCCTGTCCATATGCCCGAACCATCTATAATAGCCACCTTTGTGATCTTCCAGCCGGTCATGTTGCAGATAGATTGCTCAATCTAGAAACAAGCCGCAACCTGTTGATTGTTGTGACATCATCACTACAGGGAGATGCCAAGCCAATTCATTCTCCCCCAACAGATCCTCGATCGAACCACCTCAAGGCCACCTGGTGGACAACAGGAACATCCTCAATCGGCCAACTCAAAGAAGCTATTGTTCAATCTCTCGACAAAGACAGACAACCTCTGCCCCTGAACTCACTACAGCCTCCACGAGACACAATCCCGTTCCTCTGCCCCATACCGGTCGTCAATGGCGCGTTCCAGACTGCCAACCAGGCTACCCCAGCATCCACTGATCGCCGAACAAGAAATCCGAAGAAAAATGCAAGGGAGCTTCCCATGCTGCCAACTTGCTGACGTGCCGGGCGGATGTGGCCTGCGAAGATTGGGCCCGGCCTCCTCCACAATGACGTAGTGCACCGGTAGGGCTGGACACCCAGCCCAGCGCCCTCCATAGAGTTATTACTTCACCGGCCGTGCCGATCTGTGGTTACGACGTTCAAATACCAGACGTGGGGATTCTCTGCGCCGATTCTCTCCTCCGCTACGTACGACTTACTGTTCTGGGGGTGAGTTTGCAGCCGGCCATTCATCCACAACACGTCGTCCCCAGCACGACATTCCTCTGCGACCAATTCGACCTCGACAGACGTGACCTTCTCCCCTCGCGAAGATGCCGCCCCATCCGCGAACGATGAATGGGGGACCGAATCCCCCAAGAACCGTCGGTTGGGGAGCACTGGAGCGCGCAGAACCCCGTGCCCACGATCCACAGGTTCATGGAACATCTCGAGCGGGATAAGCAGGATCGGAAGGCACATGAGCAAGCCATGGAGGCAAAGGCCCGCGAGAAGGGAAAAGATTCGAAGGCGGACACCGGCGATGCTATTCCTCATCGCGCCAGGAGGACCAAGGGCAAGACCCGCATGGTGACGGACCCGACGACAGGACGAGACATTGAGGTTGAGGACATGGATTCGGATTGCATGGACGCTGTGAAGGATTCCAAGTGTTGTTCCCATATGTCCCCTGAATGTTGACCTCCACATGCTAATGCTATGCAGCTTGTTGTCCCCAATGCCAATCTCGGAAAACCAACGGTATGTTTTTTCTACCAGATATGCTCGGCGCACGTGGGCATCAGTATACTGACTCAGTTCAGTCGGTCCAAACCGACCCGAACCAAAGCTTTGCAGAATACAAAGAGAACCAGGATATCACGGCACCACCAGATCCCATCGCCGAGGGCACGACCTCGGATGTTCCCATCCACGGGAGAAAACCAACATCCTCTTTCATCCGACCCAAGCGTCTCCTATCAGCCGATGTACGAACATCTGGAACGACGGGGAACAGGGCTGTGTATAGGAATTATCTGTGGCATCATCTTCGTAGGCCGGATGTTCGCACATCGCTCTGGGCACTGATCCTATTAGCCGCCTGCATCGCCAGCGGCGTCTGGCTGTGGGTGACTGAAGTTATCCGCAGTGGGCGTGAAATGGAATGGAGCAGTGAGCAGCTGCGAGGACAGACGGTACCCCACCTGCTAGTACACCATGGTGTTCATAGCTAATACACTATATCTAGGCAACGGCAAACTTGCTCCCCGAGTCCGTCGAATGGATGAACACCTTCCTGGGCATTGTCTGGGGCCTGGTCAACCCCGAAATGCTGTCTCCCGTGGCGGACACGATCGAAGATATCATGCAAGCGTCCGCACCGGGGGTAGTGGAGAACGTTCGCATCGCGGAAATGGACCAAGGAGCAACCCGCTGCGCATTCTCAGTCTACGCTCCCTTCCCGATGATCACGAGCATATCCAGCAGCTGAAGGACAACATCCGCGAGGAGAACGAGCAGAATAAAGACCCCGACGAGGCGGCCGCACTTGAAGAAGGCGGCAGCCATTACAACCTGGAAGCGTCGTTTGCGTATCACGCCAAACCCAGCGGACAGACGACGTCCTCGAAAGCGCGCAATATGCACATGCAGATCGTCTTCTACCTGGGCATTCGCGGGCTGTTCGGGGTGCCGTTCCCGGTGTTTGTCGAGTTGAGCGAGATGGTCGGCACAGTGCGGCTACGACTGCAGATGATGCCGGAGGCGCCGTTCATGAAGGACGTGACTTTCAGTCTAGTGGGCATTCCGCATATCAAAGCCGGATGCATGCCGATGCTCAAGGGCGGCGTCAACATCCTGAATCTCCCACTGATCTCAAACTTTGCAACTACGCCATTGCCACGGCGTGCGGACTCTTCGCCGCCCCCAAATCTATGACCATGGACCTGAGCATGATGCTGAAGGGCGACGACATCATCAAGGAGACGCAGGCGCTGGGTATCATGTGGGTGCGCATCCATCGCGCCGTCGGTCTCAGCAAACAGGATCGTCGTGGTAGCTACGGCGGCGGCAGCGACCCGTACATCAACCTGTCGTTCTCGAAGTACGGTAAGCCGATGTACTGCACGCGGGTGATCTGCGATGATCTCAACCCGGTGTGGGAGGAACGGCGGCGCTGCTGGTGACACCCGAGCTGGTCAAGGCGGACGAGAGCCTCAGCGTTGAGCTGTGGGACTCGGACCGTAACACCGCCGACGACATCGTCGGCAAGGTCGAGCTGCCCATCCGTGACATGATCAAGCACCCTTGTCGCATGTATCCGCAGGTGTCGAAGCTGCGGGGGCTGAGCGAGGGGTCGGAAATGCCCGGCGAGCTGCACTGGGAGGTGGGCTTCTTCGGCAAGCCCAAGTTGCGCGCAGAGCTGCGCACCGACGGCAAGAAGAAGGATCTCCCGGCGAACTTCAAGGACGTGCCCGAGTTCCAGGATGAGAAGGGCGTCATCGGCAACGAGGAAGAGGAGCTGTCGTGCACACGCCGCCGGATCCGCTCTGGCCCAGCGGCGTCCTCAGCGTCGTCGTCCATCAGATCGTCAACCTGCAGCTGGCCAATATCAAGGGTAGCAATGGCAACCGCAAGGGCAGAGAGTATGAGCCGGCTAGGGAGTATGGCGAGAAGAGCGAAGAGTCTGGCGGCGACCTGCCCACCAGCTACTGCAAGATCATTCTCAACGACCAGCTGGTACATCTACCCGTCCTATCATAATCACCATTTATACGTACGCACACGCTAACAATATGTCTAGATCTACCGCACGCGCCCTAAAGCCGTCAGCTCGAAACCCATCTTCAACGCCGGAACCGAACGCTTCGTGCGCGACTGGCGCTCCGCCCTGGTCACCGTCACAGTCCGCGACCAGCGATACCGCGAGCACGACCCGATCCTCGGTGTCGTGCCCTTGAAGCTGTCCGACCTCTTCCAGACCAGCTCGCAAGTCACCCGCTGGTACCCACTGGACGGCGGCATCGGCTTCGGACGCATCCGCATCTCCCTGCTCTTCCGCCACGTCGAGACGAAGCTCCCACCCAACATGCTCGGCTGGACGTCGGCACGTTCTCCTTCGCCTCGGACCAGCTCAGCGTCTTCGGCTTCCCACACAAGGCCAAGATCAAGCTCCGCACGGGGGGCAGCAACGGCAAATCTCCCGGCACTCTGCTCGCTCGACGGTGACACGGCAACCTACGACCTCACGCGGGTCCCCCGCCACGACCACATTCGCCTGCCCGTGAAACACCGCTATCGATCCCCAATCGTGCTCGAATTCCACACCCAGAACAAGCACCACGCCGCCGCGTACGCCATCTCTGGCTGCAACACCTGGTGGACAACGAAGACACCCCCATCGACCTCCCGCTGTGGCAGACCAAGAACGGCAAACGCCTGACGCAGAACTACATCACCGAGGACAACTGGGAGGCGAAGCGCGAGCCCGGTCTCGAGGATCTCACCTCCATCGGACGCGTGCGCTTCCACGCCCGCTTCACCCCGGGCATTGACGAGGCGCACGAGCACTTTGTCGTGGACAACCACTCCCGCGAGACCTTCGAGACGTGGGAGGCGTGCATCGCCGAGGGCGTCCGGCCACGCCACGTCGAGCTCGAGGTCCCTGAGGAAGTGGAGCGCATGCACGAGCAGTCGCTGCTGAATGGCCGGGATATTCCAAACACGCTGATCCGGCGGAACGGCGACAGTGGATCGACCGACAGGGCCAGGACTGGAGCGGTGCGTTTGGCAAGGACCCGGCTGCGTTTGTGAATGCTGGGGCGGACGGTGACTCGCGCCCAAGCTCGGCGGATAGTAGTGGTCCGACAGTCTTTTCCGGCGAGGATACCGAGACCATGGACACGTATCACCAGCACCAGCAACAGCATCAGCATGGCCAGGGACAGGGACATGGACAGGGACATGGACACGGACATGACCACGACCACGCCCGACGACAATCCAGCGAAGCCAGCACCGCCTCCTCACATCGATGGTCGACTCCTCCGCGCAAGAACAACGCTCCCCTTCACCAGCACGCAACCCGACTCCCCGCGCAGCAGCCACAGCCAGGCTGGACCGAGCGACCGGGAGTCGAAGCGGGCGAACCGTCGCAGCGAGCAGCGCCAGCAGCGCGGCATGATGCAGTGGAAGCCGGCGCGGAATGCGGCGTTTGCGCGCGACGAGGCCAAGTTTGCGTTGCGGAAGGTGAAGAATCGGTTTTCGGGGGATTTGACGGGGAGGGAGCCGGATTTGGAGACGGAGACGGGGAATTAATCTCTCTCTCTCTTTCTTTTCTTTTCCTGGTGATGGACTGGTGGGATGTGGTTTCTTCTTGTTGGTATTGTTAGGTTTGTGTATATGGGTGGTGATTTGCTATTACGTTGTATGTACTATTACGACGGAGTACTAGGAGTACGGATATGTTTACTATTCTTGACAGTTGTTATTACTGCGACTACTACTATGAGGCTGAGAGAACCATGGTTCGTGAAATGACGTTCAACCTGGAGGAAATGAGCATCGATCGACATGAACACGGGGGAAGTGGAGAGAGGGTCCACTTGTTTCTATTTTCGAGGTCGATCAGCAAGGGCTTTCGTATTCGTGTTGGAATGAGATGATGAGATGAATTAATAGTATGCATGTGTGTATGTACCCATGTAGGACCCGTCTATCATGATGCGTGTGTATCTATGGAACAGCGGAAGTAAATATGAAAAATAGTGCTGAGAATGGAAGATAAGACATGATAAAACACAAGGAGGAAGAAAGATAGCTATGCACAAATTCCCCCCAAGAAAGATAAAATATTAGGTTTAGAAAACGCTCGGTCGATGATCCTTCTATATGCATAAAATTCGTGCTCCGTAACCAAAAAAAGAAATGCGGATTCGTCATGCATGGATTCGTCACTCGACATGCAGCCTGCAGTCTGCATCATCGTCCGTCCGACCTGACCGATCCGACGAACTGGGGCTGACGCTGCCGCCTGGCGAGACATCAGACGAGTTGCAGGGTGCTTCCTCGACGGGCCGTTTCGCGGGTGGCGTCAGGATGGACAATGCCAGCTGCACGGGGGGTCGAGTCCGTCGGGGCGGACGGCGAGTCCTTGGAGGGCTGCTGGGAGCCGTGTTCCAGCGGCCCCAGAGTCCATCGCCATTCGCAGCGACGCTTGCTGCGTGATTGACAGGGTGTGTCTGGGGGGTGGCGGGATTGGACCCGTACTCCTCTTCGCCTTCGAGACCGTCCATCAGGGCGACGGCGCGGACCTGCTTTTTCCGTCGCGAGATGCTTTCGCTTCTTCCGGGTGGGCAGGACGGTCACCTGGGTGGATGTGTCGACGTCATCCTCGGACGTGCTGGCGTCGGAGGGAGCCAGATGCGAGCTGGAGTCGGACTCCTCGTCGGAGCTGGTCGCGGCGGTCGCGCGAGGCGCAGAGCCTGCCTCTGCGGTGAGATCGGAGTGGCGTGCTGTGTAGCGAACGGTGTGGATTTCTTCTTCCAGCGGTTGGCGATAGGTGACTTGCTTCTTGGCCGGGAAGAAGACTCGGCGCGCTCCCCCGGTGGCCGTGGCGCCGATGGAGAGGGAGCGATGACGACCGGACGGTTCCAGTGGGGAGTTGCGCAGGATGCTCTTCACCCCGAGGGGGAGTTGGTAGGGTTGTTGCTGGTGGTGAAAGGGGAGGCTGGTTTGCTGAAGCGGGGCGAGACGGTTGTTGCGGACGAGGGGGCGGTGACATCATATGCATTCTTGAAGGTGTTGCGAACGGTGGGGGAGGCGGTCGCGCCCCCGGCGAGAGAGAGGGAGAGTCCGGTAGATGAGCTGCCAAAGGTGCGCGGCAGCGATGAGGTTTGCAGGGTGAGTTTTGGTCGGGCAGAGACGGTGGTGGCATGGTGATGTGTGGTGGGCATGTTGGCGGCAGTGTGGGTGGGGTATGAGGCGGATGGAGGCAGCGTCGCAGCCATGGTGGGATATGACGATGACGACGACGACGAAGCCGTCGTGGAGGAAGAGGACGCAGAGAGATCTTTATCCTCCAGCGAGGACGAGGAGGTAGTCGAGGGCGGCGGACGAGAAGGATGCAACGACATCTGTGGGGGCATGGGCGACACGAGCATGGCGATACGACCCGGAGCCAGAGATTTGCAGTGAAGCAACACGAGGGGGATAGGCGATGGTCCGAATGAAGAAGAAGAAAAGAAGGAAACCGGAACAAGGAAGAGAGTCAGAGAAGTCAGAGAGCGCTGCGCCTCCCCGCAAGACACAGACACGATGAGATCGGGGAGTGACGGTGGACGCAGGGACCGGACAGTCGGAGGATCTGAGCTAGCAGGCGATCAGAGGCGACAAGAACGAGGAAGAAGAAGGTCGATCCTGGAGGCGACAAGGAGGAGAGGAGGAGAAGAATGAGGACTGCAGTTCCGAATTTAGAACTGGATGGATGCCAGATGCCACCGTCAAACCTCCGACCTCTGTACACGGGGAGTTCTCCAGAATCCAGTTGGAAGGGCTGTGACCGCAACGAAGGCAGAAAAATTCGAGCCTTCAAAGACTCGAAGGTAATAATAGAACGCCAACACTATTGACGCCGCGGCGGCGACTAGACAGCGTCTGGACTCGTCGACGCCCCAGTTCTTCTGGTCTGACGCGGCCGACCCATGGGCTCCATCTGGCTGTCTCACTGTGTCTCTTACCTGTGCTCTTTCTGTAGCTTTTGTTTCCCGTCTCGATTGCTATCTTTCTTGCTCCAGCAACTCCACAGACCTGCGTACACAGTCCGCTGTACATGTGAAGCGTCCCAGTAGGATTCATGGAGTTTTATTTATAGAAACCTAAAAAAAGAAACAACACGAGATCCCGCCACTAGCCGCTTTGGGACGTGTGCCCCTATGCTATGCGCCTTAGTCAGCACCCGCCTTATGCCTCGTATTCGTATCCCCGTCTATCAACTTACTCTCGCATCACCATCGCCATCGCCATCAGTCCCTCTCGGTCCTCGTCCTCTCTACTCCGTACTTCCCTCAATTTCCCTTTCATGGCAGCTCCCTCCCCACGACCACCGCATCATCCTCCACTTTGTGAGCCCTCCCCTTCCTAACATCTTCTCCACCAACGACCCAACCAACGACAACGAACACTGCCCGCACTAACCTCACTGCCTCTTCCTCCCCCCACAGGACTATGACTGTTTCTACGCCTCCGTCCTCGAGGTCGAACAACCCGTCCTCAAATCACTCCCCCTTGGCCGTCCAACAGAAGCAGATCGTCGTGACCTGTAACTACGAGGCCCGTCGCCGCGGCCTCCGCAAGCTGCAGCTCATCACCGAGGCCAAGCAGATCTGCCCCGATGTGGTCATCGTCCGCGGCGAAGACTCTCCAAGTTCCGGGATGCCTCCAAGGCTCTCTATCTCTTTCTCCGCCAGGTCGTCTGGGGTGGTCAGGCTGAACGTTTAGGTTTTGACGAGGTGTCCCCGATAGACATGATCCTCCCGGACTAGCTTACACGGCCCCACGACCATTCTAACCCGCCCGGTACCACGCAGGTCTTTCTAGATGTCACCGACATGGTCGCCTACAATGGTGGAAGTGCTGACCGCAATGATCTGGCGCACTCATTCTTTCATCTCGAACCAGCGCGACCCCACCGCTGGATTTGCCTACGATGCGACCCACGTCTGTGGGCCAACCGTCCCCGCGGATGCCTCTGCAGCTTTCTTCCTCGATTCTTCAGTGGATGCTCACACCGCATGGCTTCAGCCCCGATTGCTGCTGGCGTCCCACTTAGCGGCGTATCTGCGCGGCCAAATCGAGGAGCAGAAGGGCTACACTGCCACTGTGGGCGTTTCAACTTCGAAACTACTGGCGAAGCTTGCCGGAAATCAACATAAGCCCAACAGTCAGACCACTCTTCTGCCCCCATACATCGAGGCGCAGGGACAGCCGCCAAGCAATGTGCTTGGCTTTCTGGATCCTCATGACATCCGCAAGATTCCGGTATTGGCGCGAAGCTCGCCCAGAAGCTTACCTCGTATCGCGTCTCATCATCCGAAGCTTCGAACTCCGACTCAGCCTTGGGCCCGGTCACGGTGCAGGACATCCGGCAGGCTCCTGGCATGGGGCCCGCCCTGTTGATCGATTGTTGGGGGGTCCCGGATCTCCGAAAGATATTGGCGTCAAAGTGTGGCGACTCCTCCATGGCGTCGACAGCTCGGAGGTGCTCCACGCGAGAGACTTACCCACGCAGATTAGCATCGAAGACTCCTACGGACGTCTGGACACGGTGGAGGGCGTGCGGAAGGAGCTTGTCGCGTTGGTGTCGAGTTTAATCCGTCGCATGCGGAGGGATCTAACGGACAAGGATCCGTCCGACTCGCAGACAGAGCCACGCAATGGGTGGCTTATCCCAAAACCTTTCGTCTCTCCACCTGTCCTCGTCTCCCGTCCGAGGCTTCCCCGGGATACAACGCCAACCGTATATCACGCTCCGCCCCCCTTCCGAGATTTGTTTCCAGCTGGAGGATAGTGTAGACGCGCTGGCGGAGCGCCTGGTCGAGGAGCTGGCGCTCGGGATGTTCCGCAAGCTTCACCCGCCCAAGTCGGGGTGGAACCTGCGGCTGATGAACGTTGCGGTGACGAACATGGTCGACGGGGCAGGGGACCGTAAACAGAGTAGCGGACGTGATATCGCAAAGATGTTCCAAACGCAGGTGCCAGGCGCGTCTGGACAGAGTTTACCTCCTGCAGCCGATCGCGACCGGTCGGATCCGTGTGATATCGCAGAGGACGACCATGCCGACACGGATGCTGGGTGGGCGGAGAGCGACGAGGAAGACGGGATGGCGTGCATCGCGTGCGTCACTTGTGGTGCCCTGATCCCCCATTTTGCGGTGGTGGCGCATGCAGTCTACCATGCTGCTCCGGACTGAATCATGGAACCTGACTGTGTTTCGGGCGTACCATGGTTGGGGCATTGGGGGGAGAGGGACGGGGGAGGTAGAAAGTAGCTCTGGAAACGATTTCCACATTTCCACGGTGTGGTGCGACTGAAGATATTGGCATTGCACTATGGGGCGATAGTGCTGGGCTAGTGAGCTTTAGTTGGGGGTAGTGACGGCAGGGGCTGAGCAAGTATCACTCCATAACTAGTACTTGGGTAGTGTATAGGGCTGACTGATCCGTCATGCAGTCGTCAGCTCCCTTCTTTTGTTAGTACTTCACAACAGCGACACTCTCTACCTTCTCCGGCGTCTATCGACCTCTTCCCCCAACCTCCTCGTCCCGGAAGACACATCGACCGAATCCTGAGGCCTTCGTCAGCCATCCATTCCTGGCGCCTCCCCCGCCGATCCCTCGTCTTGGCCGTGATTGTCGTCGTGGACAACCAATCTATTCCCCCCTGATTAATCTGGAGCGACACGACGGTTGAAACCCTCAAACCCTCAGGGTCTGGTCAGCGATCCATCCGCCCTCATCCGCCCACGCGCCGGCCTCCATCCTTCCCTCTGTCAGCTTCACTTTCACTTCCCCTCGCTTTTCTTTTCCGTTCTCTCTCCCTTCCCCTCTTCCCTTGCTCCCGCCACTCGTTCGTGTCCCCTCAGCGACTTTGATTGCTGACCCCCTCCTACCGCCAAGTCTGCTGCGCCTTGTCCCCCCCCCCCAAGCGGGTCTCATTGTGGCTCCGGCGACCGACCGACTTCTCCATTCTTGTCGCAACAGCGTCGAACTATCCCGTCGTCTGCCTGCATCCTGCATCAGCCTGTCTATCCGGGACCCACGGAAGCACTACCGCCTGTCCCCAACTCGAACTCGGGCCCGGATTCCGAGCCAAGATCCTGAAGCGGTCCATCGGAATCTCCAAGGGATTGGCGCTCCAGTCGCTCGTTTTCGCGGTTGCCTGATGCGTTTCAACTCCAAGACTTTCTGACTTCTTTCGTCCCTCGTTCCTGACCCCTTCTCTCTCATCGGCCGATCACCCCTTCGTATTCTTTTGTTGGGCCCGTGATCCCGACTGCTGACCATGCTGTGGTTCCAACGCTCCTTGCCGTTGCTAGCAAGCGCCCTCTTTTACTTCACAGACGTACACGGTAAGTGGCTCTTGTCTCGAAGAAGATGACTTCCCCTCCCCACGAGACTGTACTGACATCCCTCCAGCTCGGTCACAAGAACCGAACGCTATCCAACATGTCACCACCTTAGACCATCCGTCCATCAACACCCCTCCAACCAGGTCGACCACCTCACCCACTTCGACATCACCTTTTACCTCCGAGACAAGAGCAAACGCGTCAAATTAGATCTCGAACCGAATCATGATATTCTCGCCGAAGATGCATATGTACAGTATCTGGACACGAACGGCAACGTCGTGCGTGGAGAGCCGATCCGCCGGGACAACCACATGGTCTTCAAGGGGCGTTCCCTGATCGGTCGTGGCCAGGGGATGTGGGATCCCGTCGGATGGGCGAGAATCTACCTGCGAAATGATGGCCCGCAACCGCTGTTTGAAGGCGTTTTCTCGGTCAACGGCGATACCCATCACATCGAGCTGAATCCACCTATCTGGAGAAGAAGCGCGACCAGGACATCGACATCCCCGATCGGAAAGGCGACTACATGGTCGTCTATCGAGACTCCGACATGATCCGCCATCTGCACACCGAACTCAAGCGGTCGGTGCCGATATCCTCCTCCTGCGAGGCGGACAAGCTTGGGTTCAACACCGACCCGAACCATCCCATCCTCCGATCCCCCGACTTGGAGGACTCCAGCCGATGGGGTGGCATGTCTCTGAATTCGCTGTTTGGCCTCAGCAAGCGCCAGAATGATATCGGTGGCGTCTCCGGCAATGCCGGTGGTGTGAACCTGCAGAACACGATCGGCAGCACCTCGGGCTGCCCGAAGACCAAGCAAGTCGCGTTGATCGGTATTGCGACCGACTGCGCGTTCACGGGCTCGTTTGAGGACAAAGAAGCCGCCCAGAAGTGGGTCATCAACACGGTCAACAGTGCCTCTAATGTTTACGAGAAGGCGTTCAATATCTCCATCGGTCTGCGGAACCTTACCATGACGGACTCGGAATGCCCGGACACCCCGCCTGCATCGGCCCAGTGGAACATGCCCTGCAGCGAAGGCAACATCACGTCGCGGCTGGATCTGTTCTCGAAGTGGCGAGGACAGCAGAAGGACGAGAACGCCTACTGGACCCTGATGAGCGATTGCCCGACGGGATCGGAGGTCGGACTGGCTTGGCTGGGACAACTGTGCAACGCGGAGGTCGTGGAGGACGGATCCAATGCGGTGAGCGGCGCGAACGTGGTTGTCCGATCCGCTGGTGGTGGATGGCAAGTGTTTGCCCATGAAACGGGCCACACGTTCGGCGCCGTACATGATTGCAACTCCCAGACATGTTCGCAAGGTCTCGAGACCTCATCGCAGTGCTGTCCCCTGAGCACCAGCTCCTGCGATGCGAAGGGCGACTACATCATGAACCCAGCACGGGCACCGACATCACCGAGTTCTCCCTTGTACCATCGGTAACATCTGCTCGGCTCTCGGCCGCAACAGCGTCAAATCCAACTGCTTGTCCGACAACCGCGGGGTCGAGACCTACACGGGTGGTCAGTGCGGCAACGGCATCGTGGAGTCTGGCGAGGACTGTGACTGTGGTGGGGAGGAGTCCTGCGGTGACAACAACTGCTGTGACGCGAAAACCTGCAAATTCAAGTCCGGAGCCGTCTGCGACGACTCGAACGACAGCTGCTGTCGGAGCTGCCAGTACTCTCCGGCCAACACGGTCTGCCGCCCCAGTCGCGGCGAGTGCGACTTGGAAGAAACCTGCAGCGGCAACTCCAGCACCTGTCCCACGGATGAATTCAAGAAAGATGGCGACGACTGCGGCGGCAGCGGCAGCGGCCTGACCTGCGCCAGTGGGCAGTGCACCAGCCGCGACTACCAGTGCCGCACGGTCATGGGGAGCCTCCTGCACAACAACGACACGAACGCCTGCGATGCCTTCTCAGACTCGTGCGAGCTGATCTGTACCTCCCCCGCGGTCGGCCAGTGCTTCAGCGTGAACCAGAATTCCTGGACGGCACCAACTGCGGCAGCGGCGGCCACTGCAGCAACGGCCGCTGCGAGGGCTCCAGCGTGAAGGGCTGGATCGACGAACACAAGGACATTGTCATCGGCGTTGCCTGCGGTGTGGGCGGGCTGATCGTGATCTCCATCCTGTGGTGTCTCATCAACAAGTGTCGTCGGTCTCGTCACGCTGCCAAGGCGCCGCCGGCCCCTCCGCGTGTGCCCTACCGGCCCTGGGGCGGGATGCCCCCGGCGCCGCCGCCGATGGGCCAGTGGGCCAACGCTCCCACGCGAGGTTACCAGGGCGGCTACCAGGGTCTGGGAGGTGATCCGCCGCCGCCGCCGTACCCCGGACGACCGGGGTACGGCAACGCACCGCCGGCGGGATACATGCCCCGGTACGCGTGACCATACCTTTGTCTTTTTTCTATTGCAAGGAATTTATAGCATGTGGTTTAATTCATGATTTATCTTGCATGATGCGTTGCATCGGCACTTACGATCTTGGCGGGCGTCTTATTCGGCGTGGGATCTTGATACATTTTGTCCATTTGCTTTTATATTGGTTACCGATTAGCCTTGGTGTTTTATATCTTGTGTTGGGCTTGCTGTACATGTACAGGCAGTGGTCAATGCTGCATGTTCCAGGTTCGGGTTGTATGGCCTGTGGGTTTGCCAGTGCAAAACTAGACATAGTACATAGGAAGGACCCAAGCATGGAAATCAGACCGCAGTAGTCATCATATATTCGATTCAAGCCGATACCTTACAATTGAGTAGTATTCCGAGTACGTAGAACCGGCGCGCCCACCCATGCTGGAGACGGTCTCCAAGAGACAACTAACAACTAACAACAAGAGAGGTGAAGGAGAGCAAGCACAGCATATCAAACGCAAGCATGTAGCTCCAAGAAACAACCAGAACAACCCAACCAACCCATCAGACAAAACAATACCAAACCGCAGACCAAAACATGTACAACGGGAGCCAAGAATCACTGCCAACAAATACTAACAAACGCATCCCTCGTAACACCGCCCACACCCTCCAGATCAAACTCCTCAATCATAGCCCGCAACTCCTCCTCCTCGAGCCCCGTCTCGCCCAGCTCACGCGCCACGCGTCTCAAATCCGCCAAATCGATGAACCCCTTCCCGCCCTCGTCGAACAATTCAAAGGCGCGCAGGATCTCCTCGCGCGGATCACGCTCGAGGATCTTCAGCGCCGTGATGGTCTGGAAGGAGGAGAGCGGCATGAGGAGGTTGGAGGGGTGTTGCGGGTTGGTTGCGGGGCCGGGACCGGTGGATTTGTTGGCGGGTGGTTGATTGCCTTGTTGGGCTTGTTGTTGTTGGACTTGGGTCGGGGGACGCCGTAGGTGGTGAGGAGGGAGATGAGTTCGGTTTTGGGGAGGGTGAAGCCGAGGGCGCGGAAGGCGACGCGGAGTTCGTGGTAGTCGAGGTGTTGGTCGCGGTCGAGGTCGAAGAGGGTGAACTGTGCATCATGTGTGTTAGGTACGTCCAATTCTGGGGTTGTGCAGTTTGCTTCGATTCTGGGTGTTCAGTTGAGCTGGGTTGGGTTGGGCTGGGTTGGTTGTTGTTTATTCGGAGACTCAAGAACGCAAGCAAAGAGAAGGAAGATATGGATACGTACAGCCTCATTGACCTCCTCCCGCTGCTCCTCCGTCAACCGGCCGAGCGGATTCGACTCCGACGACGGCCCATGAGTTGTCTGCGAGTGCATCGCGCCGGGGGGCGCCTGCTGCGAGGATTTGCCCGCGGACGGCTGGGCATGTTGCTCAGCAGCAAATCGGCGGGGCCGGGGGGCCCGCCCATGCGTTGACGCGAGAACGATGACGCGCTGAAGGGGATGGCATTGGCGTTGACGGAGCGGTCGGGGAGTTTTCCTGATGCGTAGGAGCGCGTGCCGAAGGGTGTGAGGCCATGGTTGCGGTGGTGACTGGTTGTGTTTTGATGAGCCGCGCGGGTTACCAGGCACCCGGGGGGGAGGAGGACGAGGTGTGTTGGTTGTATATACTGTCTGAGGAGGGAGTATGGGTTCGATAGGTAAAAGATGGGAGGAGGGAGAGAGTGAGGGGAGAGAGAGGGAGTGAGGGGGGAGTTGTGGTGGTGAGGAGAGTTGGACGCGACGGAGCGGTGGCGGAGTTTCATGTTCTTTCTGCCTGCGGGCCTGGCACAAACACCACCTCCATCACCGCCGGTATACACTGTATACAGCATCCTCAATGTTATGGAAATACATTCTATGGGTATATTTATGCTCCTCGCTATCCAATCAGTCCAGCTGGTCGTTTTTTTGCACCATCTGCACAGGTCATACAACTACAGATCGTAGTCGATCTGCGTTCCTAGATCTAGATCTTCCAAGAACCTCCGCCCTCGAAGCTGTTCAGGAAGATACTCCTGCGCGACTTGGCCATCCACATAGTTAGGATTGTACTTATACTCCTTGCCATACCCCATCTCCTTCATCAACCGTGTCGGCGCATTCCGGAGATGAATCGGGATTGGTAACCCAGCCACCCCCGGTTCCTGTAACGCGGCCACGGCATTATTCAGACCGCGATACGACCGCGTGCTCTTCTTCGCTAGGGCCATTGCCACCGTAGCGTGGGCCAGATTGATCCGCGCTTCGGGAGTCCAATCTTCTCTACGGCGGAATGGGTGGAAATCGCCAGACTCAGCATGCTGTTGTCTGCGAGTCCAATGTCCTCCGAGGCCACAACGATCAGACGTCGCGCGATGTATAACGGATCCTCCCCGGATTGGATCATCCGGGCGAGATAGTACAATGCGGCATCTGGGTCACTCCCGCGTAGGGACTTGTGAAAGGCGGAGATGGTGTCGTAGTGTTGGTCGCCGGCACGGTCGTACACCAAGGTTTTGGTTAGAGAGCGTTTCAGCTCGTCTAACGTGATCCCCGGACGCTTCGACAGGTCCATTGCCAGTTCGAGGAGGTTGAGGGAGGTTCGTGCATCGCCGTCAGAGAAGTGTGCCAGATACTTGATCAGCTCGTCATTCACCAAAGCAGATGGCGAATAGTTCGGCCCCTCGACCTCCAATGCGCGGTTGAGGATCGATTGGACGTCCTCGTCGGTCAGTTTGGACAAGGTGAATGTTCGACACCGCGAGAGCAGTGCGCTCTGAACTTTGAACGACGGATTTTCTGTCGTCGCCCCGATGAGCGTCACCTGCCCACTCTCCACCGGCCCTAGAAAGACATCCTGTTGCGTCTTGGAAAACCGGTGGATTTCGTCGCAGAAAATGATAGTCTTTCGTCCGGTCAAGCCGAGTTCACTTTTCGCCTCGGCGAAGATCTTCTTGCATTCTGCTACCCCCGTACTGGTGCTGTTGATCTCGACGAATCGGCTTCCCACCATCGAGGCGATCACTCGGGCAATGGTGGTTTTCCCCGTGCCTGGGCCTCCCCAGAGGACCATGCTGGGGACCCGGTCCTGCTCTATGAGTCCGCGCAGAACGCCATGCGGACCGACCAAATCTTGACCGCAGACTTCTTCCAAAGTCCTAGGGCGCATCCGCTCCGCCAACGGAGCGGCTTTTTGGAGAGCATTTAGCTTTGGTTTCTTCGGTTGCGATTCGCCTTGCGTCTCATGATTGCGTGGTTTGGAATTTACTTCCTCATCGGCGGGCCCCGTCCGCTTGCGGGTGATGTTCTGTGATGGTGAGGAGTCGGGATGGAAGTCTTTTCGTGCGGGGGGTTGTGCGGCGGCTTTGCGGGCAGATGCGGGCTGGAAGAAGCTGGGGACGGGGTTTTCTGAGAAGCGGAGTCTGCAGTGTTCGAGGAGGATGGCTCATCGATGAAGTCTTGACAGCCAGAGTCGATGTGATCGTTGATTTTGAGGGAGGAGACGGAATTGCTGCAGATGGGACAGGAGACCATGATGAAGAGCCCAAAAGTAGATGATGTCAAAGTACTCGGAGTACTTCAGCTGAGACGCGTCGACGCGAAGCTTATCGGGGCCTTGTTGCCTGGGTGCCTTGTGCCTTGTGCCTTGTGCCTTGTGCCTTGTGCCTTAATGCCTTGATGCCTGAGGGCGCCGGAGTCGGAGCCAGCACGCCATTCATTGGAGAAGTCCCCGCGGTGACACTCCAACTCCCGAAGAAAGTATCCCTTTGGCTTATCTTCTCCTCTCTCTTCTCTCTCTCGCCTCTCTATGTTTGGGTCTCGTCATCTCATCTCCTCCCTCCGCCCTCTCTCCCGTCAATCCCCTTTGCGCCCCCTGTCGTCGGCCTTTCCACCGCTCCCCCGCCATCTGCTTCCCCGCGTGAGAACCATGGCGGCCACCACCCCTCGTGCGGACCCTTTTCGCCCGGCCAAGAGAGTCGCTGGTCAGCGCCAGGATGTCTGGTAGAGCTCCTTGATCATTGACTCGTCATGAGAGCCTGTCCTAACTCCCCGCAGGTCCATTGTCAATGAGGCGGCCGCAGCGTCGCCCGTCCAGCCCATCGTCAACATGGCCAAGGGTTCTTGTGAGTGCGGGGTTCCCCGAGGAACTTGATATCATGGTGTCTCTGGATAAATGCTAATGCTGTATGATTCATAGTGGCTATAACCCTCCTAAGTTTGCTCTCGATGCGGCCAAGGAAGCCCTGGACCGAGTGGAATGCAACCAATATTCCCCGACGAAGGTCCGCACCGAACCGATCTCCAACACTGATACACTGCGCTAACATACTTGTGCTGCATAGGGTCGTCCCCGCTTGAAGAAGGCCATCGCTGATGCCTACTCTCCCTTCTTTGGCCGTACCATCAACCCCGAGACCGAAGTGACCATCACCACCGGAGCCAACGAAGGTAGCGTTGCACAGACATACGCATGAGTCAACTCAGCTGACGGAGGAAAAGGCATGCTCAGCGCCTTCATGGGCTTCATTGAGCCCGGAGATGAGGTCATCATATTCGAGCCCTTCTTCGACCAGTATATCAGCAACATTGAGATGCCCGGTGGCACCATTCGCTATGTGCCCCTGCATCCCCCCAAGGACGGAGCGACCCGAACCTCCCCGGCTTCCGAATGGACGATAGACTTTGAGGAGCTGGAGAATGCCATCAACCCGAAGACCAAGATGATTGTACGTTCGATTACCCTTGACTTGTCAATTGCTGTTAGATCATCCATTTCTAACCTTTCTAGGTGCTCAACTCTCCGTAAGTCAGCGTCTGGCCGACTCCAAACCCCAAGAACTAACAGCATACAGTCACAACCCCGTTGGAAAGGTCTTCTCGCGTGAGGAACTCCAGCGCATCGGCGATCTGTGCATCAAGCACAACCTCATCATTCTCTCCGATGAGGTCTACGACCGCCTCTTCTACGTTCCCTTCACCCGCATCGCAACTATGTCTCCCGAGCTGTACGAGCGCACGCTCACCGTCGGCTCCGCGGGCAAGGCCTTCTACGCCACCGGCTGGCGTGTTGGATACCTGATCGGTCCTGAGCACCTGATCAAGTATGTTGCCGGTGCGCACACGCGCATCTGCTACAGCAGTGTGTCTCCCTTGCAGGAGGCCGCTGCCGTCGCCTTCGAGCAGGCCGATGGAGCCGGTTTCTGGACGAGAGCCGCACGGAGATGAAGCAGAAGATGGAGCTTTTCTGCGAGGTGTTTGACGAGCTCAACATTCCTGTACGTTGCTCTTATTGGTTTCGTCATACGTCACTAACTCGAATGTCCTAGTACTCCGACCCCGAGGGCGGTTACTTCGTCCTGGCCAACATGTCCTCGGTCAAACTCCCCGAGGACTACCCCTTCCCGCCGCATGTGGCTAACCGCCCGCGCGACTTCAAGCTCTCCTGGTTCTTGATTCACGAGGTGGGCGTGGCGGCCATCCCGCCGACGGAGTTCTATACCGATGCCAACTCGCACATTGCCGAGGATTACCTCCGCTTTGCGGTGTGCAAGAACGACGATATCCTGGAGACAGCCAAGGAGCGTCTGCGTGGGCTGAAGAAGTACATCTCGTAGGTATACCGTAGGTATTATTGTGAAGGTATACTTGTGAGAGTATATCATATACCCTTAGGGAAAGACAGGATATAGATGGCCGGTAAAATGTCTGAAGCTGGATAGATATTCTTGTTTCCAACGTTGCATACTATTTCGCCATAGTAATCGCGTAGTCACCTACAGGAACCTGTGTACGTACATCCATCCATCTGTACCTTTCCCATGTTGATGATCAAGACATCCCCAATCTCATAATACCCGAACCATACCATGACCATACATCCAGCACCATGCATACATCCAACTACCCTCCATCCCAAACCCCTTCTCACCCAAGAAACAACCCACCCAGAAAAAACACAAGCCTAAGCATTAATCCCCTCAATCTCCATCTCCCCTTTATCAAACCCATCCCATCCCTCCCCGCGACAAAACTCCCTACAATCCTCCTCCGCAACGCCCTCAAACCCCTCACCTCTCATTCTCCCCCTCACCCTCTTAACAGTCGGATGAGTCGTTCTGGCAGCTCTCAAAACCCAATAACAGCCCTCAAGATGATCCACCAGCTGGCGATGGCCCTTGCCGCCCAACGAACCCAGCAGACGACGATACTCGGCGCGACACACCGGGTCGGGACAGTTGCGGCGGTTGCGGCCGTCCCAGTCGGTTTCGCAGGCGTGACGCTCGCCGGTGATCTGTGGCTGGATGGTCACGGCGAATTCTTGGTGGATTTGGTACTGGAGAGCGTTTTCGAGGTCGGTGGGGGGTGAGAGGGTGCGGCGCGTAGCTGGTCGCGGAGGAGGCGGTAGAGGTAGTCGATGAGTTCGTGGACTTCGATGGTCACTTCATTTCCTTTCGTTAGCATGTTACATCTATCAGAGTCAATAGGGGTGGCTGGGCAAGGGAGGGAGTATACTAAAGAGACAAGTCGCCAACACACGACGGAACCGATCCTTCTCATCCGGATCATCGAAAGAGATCGCACAGATAACCCGACTCGAACAGCGAGTGTTGTGAGCGTATTATCCGGAAACCCAGCATCAGACCAATCCGCCCAATCCGAGAAGATGAAATAATCGCCCGCACGGGAGTTCATATTGAAATGCACCGCCTGGCGATGTCTCTCGGGGGAATCATACCGATGCAAGCACGGCAGCAGCGGCACCGCATCCTCACGGATTGCGCGGGGGATGGAATTCTCGCGACACGGATGCTGGAAGGTCATCTGGCCGCAGCAGACCCAGTGGGCTTTGACGTCCTCGAGGAGTGGGCTCTAGTGCAGTAGCGCACTTCGGAGAAGGGGCCGCATTTCGGACAGATGACGGTTGCGCCGTCCCCAGAGGTTGCAGCGTTTGTCGCAGGTGGATTGGCGCAGGGAAGCCGTGGCTGTCGAGTTGCCAGAAGAAGCCGTCGGGTTTCTGGGAGCGGGTCTGCAATTGCTCCTGGGTGGAGGGGACGGGTTGCTGGGTGGGCGTGGGTTGTGGCGACAGTCGCAGGAGGAGGCGCCGGACCGATGAACGGAGTGTTGGCAGTCTGTGTATCGATGCTGAGGGACTGAGTTGGCTTGGTGTGTGGCTCGCTGGTGTCTGAGATCTCGGTACGGGGGGTGCTCTGCTGCGCGAAGGCGGCCCAGGCTGAGAGTCCGGTGGTGCTGGTGGACTTGGGAGTGCAGGTCAGACTCGGGGTGTCTGCTGCAGCGCGGTCTTGCAGTGCGTGGCTGGGAGACAGGCGCTCGTCGTCTTGACCAGTACGTGTAGGCGAGACTTCTCTGATGGGAGACAGCTTTTCTTTCTGGGATACGGCCTTCTGCGAGGAGTGTGGCTGGATGCAGACTGAGACGACGCTCCGATAGTGGAAGAACGAGCAGAAGGGCCGTTGGACTTGACTTTGGTTGTCTTCTCAGGAAGTGTAGATTTGGCTGGAGCCTGTTCAGGTTTTGACGTTGAAGGGCCTCTTGTTTACCTGGGTTTTGTCAGAGGGTTTGATATTTCGTCTTTCAACGACTGGGAAGCTTTGTGTTTCTTTGAGCCCGCAAGAGGAACTTCTGGTTTCTTGAAGATCTGTTCTTCAAGGACAGCGGACTTTGCATCTGCAGACTTAGGGGTCTTAGTCTCCTGGGCTTTGGACTTGGGCTCGGGAGCTTTGGTGGATAGCTTCACTTCGGCGCCATTGATATCATGACCGGGCTTGGAAGTCTGCGAAGGACCTTTGCTGTTCTGACCACCACTGGATTTGCCACTCTTGTTGTCAGACGCTTTGTAATTCACAGAGTTAATGTCCTTATTGGCGGTCGACTTCGACTTCTTGGACTTTTTGGACTTCTTCTTCTTCTTGGGCGCCTCGAAGTACTGGGCCAGATTGACGGGGGGAAGAGGAGAGTCCGTCGACGAGCTCTGACCCGACATGTCGCCTGCGAAAGTCGACTCTGTCGGCGAAGAGCGTGTCAAAGTCCTGGCACGAATCAAGGTAATGGCGTCGGAGCGGGTCTTGCTGTCCTCGTTGGGGGACTTGTGCTCGTCTGTAGGGGAGGAGGAATATCATCCACTGTCTGGAAAATAGATTACCGAGGGGAAGGCGTACAAGAGGGAGAATAGAGGGCATTCATTGTGCAGCAGAGGGCATCAGTCGCGCGGTGGTGGTCGTCGGGGCGAGTGAATGCAACAGACGACGTCGCCAGTCTCGCAGTCCGCCCTCTTCCTCCTCCTTCACCCCCCCGTTCTGTTTCGCCTCGACTCCAGCCAGACACTCCGCCAGATCTTGGAGAAAGTGCGTGTCGTTGGTCCCACCGAGTGACTGCTTCGAACTGGGACTCGATCTCCATACTCGCCTGCTCCAGCACTGCCTGGATGTTCCTGAGGAGACGCCATCGCGCTCTCAATCAACTGCAGCAAGTCACCTCACTCTTGTTCAAACGAATCGACCAAAACAGAGTCAAAAAGGAGAATCAAAGATGATCAGATGGCTGATGATCAGAAAGCATCTAGACATAGCCCATATGCCACGATTATCAGCCTTGGCCTCTGGTCCTCGTTGTTGGCTCTTGTAGTAGCTCCAGAAATGAGAAAGCCCTGAAAACAGAAACGTGTAGAAGAGACGTGGGAGGACATCCTGTCGTCGGTCGACGAGCTTTTTTTCACCTCAGACGCAGCATCGTGGGCCCCAGGTCCGGGCCAGTCTACAACACCCTCCAGCATGATGTCGCTGTTTGCTTTCCTTGTGACGACGCAACCTTGCAAGAACTGTCTCTGTGCAGATGATTCACAGTCTATGGCTGCAAAACAGTCTGTAAACTTACTTCTCATCAAGCCTCTGCATTTTTCAGATATACTGGGCCAGTATATCTCCTGGCTGCGAGACAACGAGAGGGAAGAATCGGCTTCATTGCAGATATCCTGAAGATTTTCCAGCGCTCCATGAGTATTAATGTCTCTGGTATGTCAACTTGAAAATTTCTCTTTCTCGTCTGTGGAAATCTGGTTGACATTTCCCAGAAGTATGAAGAGGAGCATCTGAAGTATTCCCCATACTTCGTTGGCAAGCCATTTTATTGTATTTATGCACCTGCATAGAAAACTACCCAGGTACCTTACCTAATTAGCCTCTGGAATTCTTACTAACAAACAGTCCAAAAAATCAAGGCCTCTCGTTTGTGGCTGAGTGTCTTTCAAGCCGCAGCCCAGGATCATCGTCCACGCGGGAACAATAGCCTTTGTCGTGAGTGATCACCGACTTTCTGTTGCTGTCCCCCCAACCTCCTTCTACCAGAATGATATTGACTGATTCGGCTACACTCTTTAGTACTGTGAGTTTACAGCCAGTGACAAACTGGCGACAAGAAACCCTTGCCCAGCGTTTCACCAAACATGGAACAGGAAGCGCCGCCGACGGCGAGGTTCTAAACAAAGACCCTGATTCCACTTAGTTTCTGCCATACAAGCCCGCGGGTCTTTTAATAGAAATCGAAGCCTGACCCGTGTTTTATCGGTCAACCGGGTGATCGAAAGGATTGGGCGACAGCGTTGGAAAGTTAAGCGCCGACGTGAGGCTATATTTGGCGTGCCAATACTCTGCAGAAACCCAGCGCGAAGAGCCTCCCAAGCAATACGCGCGCCAGGTAAAACGAAGCGCCGACGCGAATCTAAGATCATCTGCTCCACACTGGCTACATAACGTCGTCTTTGTTGTCGCTGGACAAGATGGAGCGCTCTCAATGGCCGGCACGACTGCTCTGGCGGTTTACTCTGGATCCATCATGAGATCCACTGGACGATCCCTAGGGCCTGTCAATAATAAAGACTTGCGTTTCCGGCCCTTATTGTTGACGCTGCCCCCGACTGATTGTTCTCGTCTTTCTTCTTCCCAGACATCTTGCCACCGGTTCGGTTTCAGCGTCAATAGACTCGATTATGTGTTACGACTCTCAATAAGTTCCTATCTCTTTGCTTAGAAAAGACGCTGCTGGCCAGCTCCTGCATCTCTTCTTTCCTTTCCTCTTTCTGCATAGACCCCGACTTGTCCTGCACGACCAGAATACCCTCCTGTCCCAATCCTGTGTCCTGCAGGACGATTCTTCGTTCCTCTCTTCTCATCTCTTTGTCCCTCCATCCTGATACGACATGCTCTTTTCCAGACCGGGGCGATCGATCTTTCCACTTCTCCCGCCGTATGGTGCTCACGATCCTAACGGAGGTCGTCGTATCATACCACTGAATCCTGATGGCATCACTCCCTACCTAGGGCTACGCTCCCGGCTCTCCCAAGTATGGCTGAACCGGTGGACCATCCTGCTGCTCCTGGTGCTAGCACGGGCCCTGATCGCTGTGAGCAGCATGGGCTCCGACATGATATCCGCGAAACGTGAAGCCCTCTCCGCCTGCACCAGTGTCGAATCCATGGGTAGCTCGATGGCGTCCATGCCGCATTACCTAGCTCGTGGCACGAACGAACTCACCGCATCGGGGGTCGAAACGGCCGTCCGCGGCCTGAAGAATATGCTGCTGTTGACCATCAAGGGCATCGAGGAGCTGATCATCTTCTTCATCAAAGTCATGTACCAGACGTACCTCTGTCTCTTCACCATGGTCGTCCGCGGCAGTGTCCACTCGCGCTGGGCGTCGTCGAAGACACCGCCGATTTCCTCAACTCAACCGTCAAATCCATCGGGACAGAGATCCACGACGCGGTCGACACCTTCCAAGACAGCCTGAACAAGTTCCTCGAGGGCGTCAACGCCGTCGCCAGTGCCTTCGGCGGCAGCGTCCCCTCAATCGACATCGGCGACAAGATCGACAAGCTGGAGAACCTCAGCTCCCCAGCTCCATCGACACCACCATCGACAAGATCAACAGCTCCATCCCGACCTTCGACGAGGTCGACAAGTACGTCACCGACATCCTGCGCCTGCCCTTCGAGGAGGTCCAGAAGCTCGTCAACGAGTCCATGGGCAACTATACCTTCGACCGCTCGTTGCTCCCCATCCCAGCGAAGGAGTCCCTGAAGTTCTGCGACGGCAACGACGGCATCACCTCGTTCTTCGACAAGGTCGCCAACATCCTCACCACCGCCCGCACCATCTTCCTCGCCGTGCTCATCGTCGCCGCTATCCTCGTCTGCATCCCCGTCGCCTGGTCCGAGGTCCGTCGCTGGCGTACCATGAAGGAGCGCTCCCAGCTGGTCCACAAGGACGCCCACGACCCGATGGACGTCGTCTATATCGTTTCGCGTCCATACACCGCTGCAGCCGGCGTCAAAGCCGCCAGTCGCTTCAGCAATAGTCGACGCCAGATCCTCGTCCGCTGGGTCATCGCCTACGCGACCTCCCCACCGGCCCTCTTCGTCCTCTGTCTCGCCATCGCGGGACTCTTCTCCTGTCTCTGCCAGTATCTCCTCCTCCGGGCAGTGGAAAAGACCGTCCCCGAGCTGACCTCCGAGGTGGGCCAATTCGCAGGGAAAGTCGTCGACACCCTATCAGACACCTCCTCGCAATGGGCGCACGACGCCAACGCCGTCATCTCAGACAAGCAACGACCTCAACACCAACATCTTCGGCTGGGTCAACACCAGCACCACCGCCGTGAACGACACCCTCAACGCCTTCGTCGAGAAGACCACCGGCGTGCTGAACGACACCTTCGGCGACACCCCGCTCAACGGCCCCATCCAAGAAGTCTACAATTGTCTGATCGGACTGAAGGTCGCCTCCGTGCAACGCGCCCTCACCTGGGTTCATGACAACGCACACATCGACTTCCCCACCCTCCCCAACGACACCTTTTCCCGCGGCGCGGCAGAGAGTATCAATGACGGGTCCGCGGCGTCGGGTGGCTCAGACTCCGGCTCGGATAGTTTCCTAGCAGATGCAGGCGACCAAACCTCCAACAAGATCACCGAGGTGGTCTTCCGCGTCACGGCGAAGATCGCCGAGGGTATCCGTACAGAAACTATTATCTCCGCCTTCATCCTCCTCGTTTGGGTAGTTAATGCTCTGATCGGGCTACTCCGCGCATTGTCTCTGTTCTGGTCTCGCGAACGCAACCGCGGCGACGGTGGAGGTGCCCCGATGCCTGCTACCGCTTACCCGTCGTCGTCTGATCCGAATGGTTTTGTCGATGTGCCGCTCACTGCTATCCCGGATGCTGCGACGCGTGCGCAGCCGGCACCGCAGTATGAGGCGTCGGTGAAGTATAATACTGGCGGGGCTGTGCCGGGGCTGGCGGTGAGTCGGGATTCGATTTATGAGAATGAAAAGTTGCAGGTTGTGGCGCATCAGCCGCGACAGGTTGATGGGGCGGACTTGCGGGGGAGTAGCTATGTTGAGTATGGCGGGGAGAAACGTGGATAGAAGCTGTGGGCATGGGTGTGGGTGGATCGTATTGCTGTTTATATTTCTTATGTGATTCTTTGTGCGTGCACTTGACGTTTGTGATTCCCAGGCGAGGCAAGCATCTTGGTTGGTGTTGTTGAGGTGTTTTGATCTGTTGCTACATTTACTACTCTGGAGTATGAATGGACTACATATTTCATCCTGATCCAATATGTATTTGTTCTGGTTCAGTTATACATCCTCTGCCCGAAAACATAATTTCACAACAATAGACAAATGCATCCGACATGTATCGTAACTCATAAAGCACCTCAAGGTACCCGTAAGCGCTATCAAATAGCCACGAAGAAGCTCTTTTCCCCCTCCTGAGGAACCACTCGGGCTCTCTCAATAATAGGATCAGCACAGCTCACCCGAATACGCTCGGGGGTGGCCGGACTCTGCAGGCTAAGAACATCAGTGACGTTCCACTGCTTCCGGGCAGCCTTCAATGCGTCTCGAATGGCAAAAAAGACAGCACTTCCCATGAACAGAGGGGGTTCTCCCACTCCCCGAGAACGCTGGATCGTCCGGAGATTCTCCCATTCCACATCCTTCAGCAGACTGACGTTAAACACCTGAGGAATATCCCGGAATCCGGGAATCTTGTAGTTGCCAGGACCCTTGGTGAAGATCTGGCCTGAGGCGCGATGCCAGAGACTCTCCTCTGTCGTGAACAGGCCTTGACCCTGGACGTATGCACCCTCGATCTGTCCGTAATCGATAGATGGGTTGATCGTGCGCCCAACATCCATCTTAATGTCGGCACGGAGAGGGGTCCAGTCACCAGTCAGAGTGTCGATTTCGACTTCAGCAGCGGTGACGCCTTGTGTGAAGTAGAAGAACATCTGTCCAGTGTTCTCTCCCCACACGTAGCCAATGTCTGGGGTACGGTAGAAGCCCTGAGCGGAGAGATTGACGCGATCGAAGTAGGCCGCGTGCGCCAGATCTTTCATGGGCGCTCCCGGCATCTTCTCCCGATACGGGCGGAGACGCTCGTTAATTTGCTCACAGGCATTGAAAATGGCGTACCCGTTCAGATCTGAGCTGGCGGAAGCGGCTGTAGATGACGTTGTTGGCCACAGTGTTGGTGGCAGTCTCAGAGATAAACACATCAGACTGAGGGACACCCAGCGCTTCAGCAGCAATCATCGTCATCTTGGTGTGGAGACCTTGGCCCATTTCCACACCACCATGGGCAACGAGGACGCTTCCATCGTGGTAGATATGGACAAGAGCACCGGCCTGATTGAGGAACAGGGCCGTGAAAGAGATACCGAACTTTGTAGGGACGATGGCCATTCCCCGCTTGGACCACTTGTGCTTCGTGTTGTACTCTTCGACCGCCTGCCGGCGCTCCATGTACGAGCTTTCATCCAAGACCTGTTGATACATCAAGGGCACGTGCCAATCCTGAAGCACCTGGTTGAAATGGGTCTTCTCGCCAGGTTTGTACATGTTATCCATGCGGAGCTTTTCAGCTGGGATGTCAAGATGGTCTGCAATCTCGGAAATGAACGACTCTGCAAAGAACAAGCCCTGAGGACCGCCGAAACCACGGAATGCAGTGTTGGAGACAGTGTTCGTCTTGCAGATGTGACCACGGACATGAACATTGGGAATCTTGTACACTCCATCAATGTGCGACAGACTTCGCTCCACGACAGCGGCAGAAAGGTCTTGCGTGTGCCCTCCATTGGCATAAACGTCTGCATCAAGGGCGAGAAGCTTGCCCTCCTTAGTGACACCCACCTTCCAGTGGCAAAGGAACGGATGACGCTGACCCGAGGTCAAGATATCCTCGTCACGGTTGAGCATGCACCGGACTGGTCGTTTGGTCTTGGCCGCAGCAGCAGCACAAATGCCCGCTAGCTGGACTGATCGGGTCTCTTTACCACCGAAACCTCCACCCAGACGCTTCACTCGAGACACAATCTTGTTAGAAGCGACGCCAGTGACTTGCGCAACATATGCCTGGCTAGAAGGGGAGTCAGTAGGGTATACAATCAACGAGTAGATTCTCACTCACGTTTCAGTAGGGTTTTGAGTCCCACTCCAAACTTCCATTTCGCCATCTTCCGGCTTTGGAATAACAACGCATGCCTGGGTTTCCAGATAGAAGTGCTCCTGGCCACCCATCCTGGATACACCTGTGATGACCCGGTCTGCCTGTTTGAAGGCCTCTTCAGTATCCCCGCACTTGATGAATGGCTTGTGCTTGAAGAAAGATTCGGCTTCAATCGCCTCTTCCATGGAAAGGATCGCTGGCATGTCCTCATATTCGATCTTCACAGCCCGGGAGCCTCTTCGGCAATCTTAGCCGTACTGGCAAGGATAATACCAATAGGCTGACCAGCAGTCGTGACTTTGTCCACAGCAAAGAACTGCTCATCACAGTTCGGTGCACCCCACCAATTTGCCTTTGGGTTAGGGAGGTCCTTGTGGTCCACATAATCATGAACACCAGGGATATCCAAAGCCGCAGATGGATCAACACTGATGATCTTTGCGTGAGCCTTGGTCGAAAGAACCATACAACCGAATAGTTCGTTCTGTAGCACCGGTGTATCATCTGTGTACTGGGCTTCTCCGGTAGCCTGCTTCAGCGCTGAGACATGAGGCCCGGCCTTACCGAGAACACGCTGCTGGTAAGCGGCCGAAGCTTCATTGTCTTTTTCACCCGATGAAATCGCTCGTTCAATTTCAGCAATCACGTCTTGATCAACATCAGTCTCCTTGACTTCAAGACTAGATAATACGTCATGGTAGAAACGGTAGAAGAATCCCAGAGCGAGAGACTTGCGGTAGGTTGCCATTCCTCCGGGAACACCAAACTTAAGATCGAAGTCCTGCTCCAAAGCAGCCATGGTGCCCTCAAGAGTCGCCGGACTGGTGAACTTCTTGCCCACCAAGAATGCTTCAGCATTGCAAGCCGACACCGTCATTGGGGCCATGCCACCAAACACAAGGTTCACGCTCTTCACATCGTTTGCGGTCGAGAGAGACACTCTCAGAGCGGCATTAACGATAGCAATATCGTCATCCTTTCTCTTGGACTGTTTAAATGCTCGTAGGTATTCTCCAGTTTGTTCGGCCACTGGGATCCGGAGGCTGGCAATAATTGCGTCTGGTGGAAGTGCAGTGGTCCGGTATCCTTTGAAGAACTGGCTCATCGGAATCTCAACATCCTTATCAAGTGACTTGGCTACCAATACAGTATTCGTAGCGACAAAGACTGGGTTGAGATCTGAGATTGGAGATGCAGTGGCAAGGTTTCCTGCCGGGGACGCCACATTTCTGATTTGCCTACCGGCGAAATAACGGAGTTGCTTCTGGATTGCCGAGAAGGGCTGACCCCTGACTGGGCCGAAACGTTCGAGAGCCTCGTCACAGATCGACTCCAGGTCGGTCAAAGAGACGTTTGCTCCTAATTCCAAGTGATCATCGTGAAGGGTGTATTGACGAAGTTCAGGGATGTCCCCAACATACACCGAATCGCTATATTTCATGGCCTTGAATTTGACCTCAATCTGCGTTTCGGTGCTTCCGCCAATAATCTTGGCGGCAGGCTGCACATTCTTGATCTCCAGGAGCTGCTGTACAGTCACCGGACGATACCAGCGTTTCTTCTTGTTGCCAAAGACCAACGCTCGATATTCATGCTTTCGCAGAGCGGGAGGGAAAATCAACTCCGTGTCGGGGCGATAGCTGATAAACTCTGGTGGCGTGAATGTGGGAGCCTTTCCGTCCGGAACGATTTCTTGAGACTTGCAACATCCTCCAGAAACCATTATCTTTGTCCATGCAACAGCCGCTGCCTCCGTTCGCACTGGACTTGGCACATCCATTGGCGCTGGCAGAGAAGCTCTGCGCAGCATCCAAGATAGGCCGGTATCCCGTGCAACGGCAAAGATTTCCATCAAAAGCTTCCTCTATCATATGTTCGGTGGGTTCAGGGTTGTTTCGCAGGAGGGCATAGAGACTCTGGAGGTGGTACAAAATTAGTTTAAACCCCTGTCCCTTGCGAGTAGGAATGAGGACATACCATCACAATACCTGGAGTACAGAAGCCACACTGACTTCCATTGCCGACAGCAAGTCGTTGCTGCACAGCATGAGGCTTCTTTACATTGCCAATGCCCTCGACCGTGACGACATGTTTGCCATCCACGCTGATCAGCGGTGCCAGACAGGCGTTCACGGATGCGTGATAGATCTTGTTGGTGGTTGGGTTGACATGGGAGACGACCTATACGCGAAGACTGTTAGACCATGACTCAAGATGGGAGAGGAAGAAGCTGGCCGTGTTGCCTCCCAAACATACCACCGTGCAAGCACCGCAACCACCTTCTGCACAACCCAATTTCGTTCCGGTAAGACCGATGCCTCTCAAGTATTCCAGAAGGGTCACTTCTGGGTTGACTGAGTCTACCGCCACCTTGGTTCCATTCAGATAGAACCGAACGGTATCATCCCAGTCCTCGGTCAACTGGGCCAAGGAGACGGCCTTGGCTGGGACAGCAGCCGCTGGAGGCTCTAAGATCCCTGGAGCCATCCTGAACTACTGTCAGGGGAATAGAAGAATATGTCGCCAAGGAAAAAGAATGCCAAGATGCACAAAAAGTTGTTATATCCGAGGTAATAGGAGGCGATGGTTCAGGCCATGGGGCAAACCGACTAACATCCAAGGGCGGGGAATGCAGATGAGGGGGGACGGCGATGGGTATTTATGGATGGCGAGAGAGTTCTGAGAGCCGGGAGATGACCGGTCGACAGGAAGCAATGAGATAATGAAATGCTGGGGGTGAAGCGCGAGACCAGTAATGGAATGTAACAGGAAGTTGATAGAGAGGGTGAGGCCATATCAGGACTGGATCTCTTATCGGCTGGACCCCACAGGCACCTGCGGGGATCGCCACCATCCGACGTCCAATACCTCGTCCCTGATTGGCGGCTGCTGAGATCATCTTACGTAAGTCGCCTCTGCAGCCTCAGGCCTCAGGTCACATGCAAGGGAAGTCGATTGAACAGCAAGAAAGCAACGCCAACGCCCGTCCTAAATGCTCCAGAAGCAGCCTCCCGTGTATCATATATGGCTTAGTAGTACACCCTCCACCCTCTCACCCACCACCACCCTGGAAAATCTATTATAAAGTAAGGAAGGGAAACATCGGGCGACCACGCATAGTCGGATCGGAGGCAAAGTTACGTCCGAATTCTGGCGCCCATGAAGTCCTTCTCGTCCTCCTCCCACTTCTTTCGCTCAACCACACTTCGTGCCCTAGAAAAATCAGCCGTTAGCGCAACTCCAGGGCGGGGGAGGGCCGGAGGTGGAGAGCTCCGATGATGGGAAGGGAATACGAACCGGTATGCTCTCACAAACCGCCAAACTTCGTGTCCGCCAAGTTCCAGGCTTCGGCAACGTCCCTGACGCCGATCCGAGGGGCTTCCTTGCTGTTGATGACCTCACGTGCCTGTTTGAGGACCTCATACTCCTTGGGCACGCCTTCTTTGCTGGGATTGGCATTCTGCATGGATTCCTTGGCTTCTCCCTCGTCCTTGGCATCCACGTTGGCAATGCGAGGGATTCTGAAGCCCATCTGCCACTCGAACTCATCCAAGAGACCAGTGGGGAGGGCTTGACCCACCTCCGGGGGCAGGGATTCGACCGTCATCCAGTGAGGTGCCAACAACAGCATCATCTGCGACAGCCTTCTTGAGCACCACAGCGCGTGCTGATCCACCCAGCTCTCCGCCAAGCTGCTCCTTGGTCACTTCCATCAACCAAGCGTCACGCTCGGTTTCACGACGGATGTGCCGCGTGGTGACCTCTGCAGAGTTCTGCTGCAGGCTGATGAGGGTGAACGGATGGGGAAGAGTGCCAATGGTGAATACTCGGGTCGTGTTACGATATGTCGTGGGCTGGCTCACATGCATCGGCTTCGACGGGTCACAAGGATGACAAGTCTGGAGGTTGGGAGGACAGGAATCCAACTTTGGGGATTCAGGACACTGTGCCAGCGCCTTGGACAGTCGCAGGGCGGGCTCGACGAGTGCCGTGGTATGCTCGGCAAACGGCTTCAGACTGCAATGCCAGCCGGGAAGGCATTATGGAAAGTACTGTGCAGATGCGAGTTAATCAACTCGACCAAAGCGAGACGTCCTTCCGTGGGTGCCGACATCATCTTCTCCGCCAAGCTCGGGAAGTTCGTGTGGACCGACGCAGAGCTGTAGTACGCGATAGCGCTGTGCGCCTCGGTCTTGAAGAAGTCTGCCGGAATCATGTCCATAATAGATGACTTGGATTCGCCTTCTCTTGAAGTTTCTTGATGACCTCGTTGACGGCATCATTGATCCGTTTCTTCTCTCTCCGGCAAATAGACCGCCGTCGGTGTGTTCGAACCGCGTGATGAATGCTGGATCGCTCCCCGGCGCAAGTAAGACAGGGTCGGATCATCGTATCGTGCCATTGGGAAGCAACGCCAGTCGGCCAGCAGACCATCGCCCATGCGGGCCCACGCGAGCCAGCTGAGAAGCTCCTTCTCGAGCTTCCCCTGGATGTTGAGGGATTGAACAAGCTGGTAATATTCGCTCTCTGTGGCCTCTCCACGTCCCAGGATGACGGGGCGGAATCCCTGGGCAAACCAGGGCGCGGCGCCAGGCTAGCAGAAGCTGAGCATCGGCATTCTCCGCGTCCTTGTCATTTGCTTTGCTGGCCGTAGTATGTATAGATATATGGCCGGGGCCGAAGGGGTGGCAACACCGATCGATTCTCATCGAGGGTAATGGTCGACGAGAACGGTTGATCCAGGCCCAGTTGCTGAACCATTTGGACTCGCCGCTCGTGCTGTTCGGCTGCGCCTCTGGAGGCGTATGGGCAGTAGGATGGAACGAGGGGAGGTGGAGGTCGCTCAGAGAAGGCAGTTTCGGGTGTGGGATGTATTTCGCAGGACCCGAAACCTCCCTCGCCAGCTGCCGGATCCGGAGAAGGTGAGGAGGAGAAGATGACGAGGAGGAGGGCGACAAAGACATGATGGTAAGCAGCGCGGTGCTGCGGTGAGGAATCATCGTGTCACTCCGCAACAGGCGTCGAGTGACGATGAGACGCGATGCGAGAGGGTTGAGCTAGAATTGAGATAAGTGAGACGTGTGTCTTCCACCCGTCGCGATGCACGAACGACGAGAGTGGAGACAGCTTATTCTGTGGTCGGAGGTGAGGTGAAGAGAGGATCTAAGAGTAAGACGCTGAGAAGCCAGACATCAGACGACAGACACCACAGACGGAAAGGAACACGCTCAATCGTCCATTTGCCAACTGCGGAAGGCGGACTATGACCGTGCGAGGGGGAATCGACGGAGGGTCCAGGAAAAAGAAGGTTGTATTGGCGAGTTAAAGCCCGACGCAGCGTTGAATCCACCCGTTCAGGAGGCTTCGCCGTCAGGGACGAGACCGTCATGTGCATGAACCTTATGTCAGCTGCATTGCATCGGATCAACTGGGCATGCATAGCTGACTCATCTTGGTGCGGCCTCAGGTGTCGGGGTTGTGTGTAAAGTGCGGTGAAGCCCATTCGAGTGTGGGGTTGGTGCGAAATCGGCACTTTTCTCGTGCCCCTCCACTACTTGACACATTATTGTCGCTATAACCCTCAAGTCCTTCTTCCCCGTCTATCCGTCCTCCTCAATCCCTTTTCCCCATTTCAATTGCAGCTGTCACATCCCGCTGCAATCATGGGTGTTGAGGCCGCCTCCCTGCAGGAGCGCCTGAGCGATGGGCGCAACGCCTGCAAAACCTCACTGTGTCTCCTCTGACTCGGACTATCCCGACACCCAGAAGCAGAGCTCCCCAAGCGAGCAATTGAGGCCTTTGAGTCCCTCAAGCTCTCTCAGTGTTGCCCAGAATGGTCTGAAGAAGCTTTCTGGAGAGTCCTCCGGCTTCACTGTCTTCTTGGCCGCCTATGTGGTTCTTGTCGCCCGCCTCACCGGTGACGAGGACATTGCCTATCGGCACCAGCAACGGAGATGACGGCCGTCCGTTCGTCCTCAGAGTCCCGATCGACCCCTCAGAGAGTTTTAGCCAGCTCTACTCCAAGGTCCAGACTGTATGTGTTACCTAGTCTCAATTGATGTGCCCTTTGCTCATTCTCTTCTTTCCCTCTCTATAGGCCTTCACCCAAGGTTCTTCCGACATTGTCCCTCTGGGTAGTCTGCGCTCCTTCATCCAGGAGAAGTCTCAGTCTGAGCGCTCCCCGATTCTTTTCCGCTTCGCTGCCTACGATGCTCCCGCCGTTTCTCAGGAGTACCCTGCCAACACCTTCGAGACCACCGATCTCGTAGTCAACATCGCTCCCGCCACGGGATCCACCGGCCAGACCGAAATGGGCGCATACTACAACCAGAGACTTTCTAGCGCACGTATTGCCACGATCCTGAAGCAGCTGAGCCAGATTGTTCAGAATGCTACCAACGACCCGGAGCAGGCCATTGGCCGCATTGACTTCATGACGGAAGAGCAGAAGGCCCTCCTGCCGGACCCGACGTCCGACCTGAAGTGGTCCAAGTTCCGTGGTGCCATCCACGATATCTTCGCTGATAATGCGGAGAGCATCCCAGAAGCTTTGCGTGGTGGAGACCAAGTCCGAGCGTTCCGCCCACCGTGAATTTACATACAAGCAGATCAACGAAGCGTCCAACATCCTCGGCCACCACTTGGTCCAGTCTGGTGTTCAGAGAGGCGAGGTGGTCATGGTGTACGCCTACCGTGGTGTGGACCTTGTCGTCGCTGTCATGGGTATCCTGAAGGCTGGTGCTACCTTCTCCGTCATTGATCCAGCCTATCCCCCGGAACGCCAGTGCATCTATCTCGATGTTGCCCGTCCCCGGGCCCTTATCAACATCGAAAAGGCCACCAAGGATGCGGGTCAACTGTCCGACATTGTTCGCACGTTCATCAACGAGAACCTCGAGCTGCGGACAGAGGTCCCCGGACTCGCTCTTCTTGACGATGGCTCCCTCCTGGGAGGAGCCATCAACGGCGAGGACGTCCTCGCCAAGCAGGTGCCACTGAAGTCCCAGCGTGTAGGCGTCGTTGTTGGCCCTGACTCCACCCCAACACTGTCCTTCACTTCCGGCTCTGAGGGTAGACCCAAGGGTGTCCGCGGACGTCACTTCTCTCTGGCATACTACTTCCCCTGGATGTCCGAGACCTTCAAGCTCACCCCCAATGAGAAGTTCACCATGCTGAGTGGAATCGCTCACGACCCCATCCAGAGAGATATCTTCACTCTCTCTTCCTGGGAGCCCAGCTGTTGGTGCCCGCCCGCGAGGACATCCAGAACGAGCGCCTTGCCGAATGGATGCAGGAGTATGGTGCCACCGTCACCCACCTTACCCCCGCAATGGGTCAGATCCTAGTTGGCGGTGCTTCCGCCCAGTTCCCGGCTCTTCACCACGCTTTCTTCGTTGGTGATATCTTGATCAAGAGAGATTGTCGCTCGCTGCAGGGTCTCGCCCCCAATGTCAACATCGTCAACATGTACGGTACGACCGAGACCCAGCGTGCGGTCAGCTACTATGAAATTCCCAGCTACTCGAGCAACGAAGGTTTCCTCGATACCATGAAGGATGTCATCCCCGCAGGCCGAGGAATGGTTGACGTGCAGATGCTGGTCGTCAACCGCTTCGAGCCCAGCCGTCTGTGCGCGATCGGCGAAGTGGGCGAGATCTACGTCCGTGCTGCCGGTCTGGCCGAGGGCTATCTGGGATCGCCCGAGATGAACGAGAAGAAGTTCCTGACCAACTGGTTTGTGGATCCCCAGACCTGGGTGGAGAAGGACAAGGCCGAATCGCAGGGCTCCAACGAGCCCTGGCGCGAGTTCTACGTGGGACCCCGGGATCGCCTGTACCGCAGTGGTGATCTGGGCAGATACACCCCCTCGGGTGATGTCGAATGCTCAGGACGTGCCGATGACCAGGTCAAGATCCGTGGATTCCGTATTGAGCTGGGAGAAATCGACACACATCTGTCTCGCCACCCCATCGTTCGTGAGAATGTCACTCTCGTCCGGAGAGACAAGTTCGAGGAGCCCACCCTGGTCAGCTATATCGTTCCCGATATGACCAAGTGGTCCGCCTGGCTCCAGGAGAAGGGCCTCAAGGACGATGACTCTGCAGAGGGTATGGTCGGTATGCTCCGACGCTTCCGTCCTCTCCGCGAGGACGCTCGTGAGCTCCTGCGCAGCAAGCTGCCACCTACGCCGTGCCCACTGTGTTCATTCCGCTCAAGCGCATGCCTCTGAACCCCAATGGCAAGATTGACAAACCTGCGCTGCCCTTCCCCGACACCGCCGAGCTGAGTGCCGCGGCCCCCGCCGCAAGTCGTCTGTGCTGCAGTCGCTTTCCGAGACGGAGCAAGCCCTTGCCCAGATCTGGGCCCAGCGCATTCCTAACATCACCGCTCGCATGATCGGACCGGACGATGCCTTCTTCGACCTCGGCGGGCACAGCATCCTCGCCCAGCAGATGTTCTTCGATCTGCGCCGCAAATGGCGCGGAATCGACATTAGCATGAACGCGATCTTCCGCTGCCCGACCCTCCGCGCATTTGCCGCCGAGATTGATCGTCTGCTGAACATCGAATCGTTCGCTACCGACGCAAACGCCACCACCGCCGACGCAGCCCCAGCCGACAACGAGCCCGACAACGAGTACTCCAAGGACGCCCGCGAGTTGGCCAAGACCCTGCCCGCGTCGTTCCCCTCGCGCACCGAGTCCCTCCTTGCCAGCGAGCCCACGATCTTCCTCACGGGTGCCACGGGCTTCCTCGGCGCGCACATTCTCCGTGATCTTCTTACCCGCAAGTCGCCCTCCGCGAAGGTCGTGACTCTTGTCCGCAGCAAGAGCGAGCAGCAGGCTGTCGACCGCATCCGATCCACCTGCCGTGCCTACGGATTCTGGGACGAGGCTTGGACCAGCCGCCTGCAGTGCGTGTGCGGTAACCTGGGCGAGCCGCGCTTCGGCCTCTCCGACGCTGTCTGGGACGACCTCACTGCGCGTGTCGATGCCGTTATTCACAACGGCGCCCTCGTCCACTGGGTGTATCCGTACTCGACGCTGAAGCCGGCTAACGTGCTCGGCACCATCGACGCACTCAAGCTGTGCGCGACCGGAAAGCCCAAGCAGTTCTCGTTCGTCAGCTCGACCAGTGTCCTCGATACTGACCATTACGTCGAGGAGTCCGAGCGCAGCATCGCCTCCGGCGGCGCCGGTATCAGCGAAGACGACGACCTCGAGGGTAGCAGTATTGGACTCGGAACTGGTTACGGCCAGAGCAAGTGGGCCGGAGAGTACCTGGTCCGCGAGGCCGGTAAGCGCGGTCTGAAGGGTACGGTTGTTCGTCCCGGTTACGTGTTGGGTAACTCCCAGACTGGAAGTAAGCAATTCTCTCCATCCCTAGAATCTCCCCCTCAAGAGTAAATACTAATTCATCGACGTTTACAGCCACGAACACGGACGATTTCCTCATCCGCATGATCAAGGGCTGTATCCAGCTCTCTGCCCGCCCCAACATCAACAACACCGTAAACATGGTCCCCGTCGACCACGTCGCCCGTGTCGTCATCGCGGGTGCCTTCCAGCCCCCGTGTGAGCCCATCGGTGTTTCACAGGTGACGGGCCACCCCCGTCTCCGTTTCAACCAGTTCCTCGGCGCCCTGCAATTGTACGGATACAACGTGCCGCAGGTCGATTACGTGCCGTGGTCGAAGCTGCTGGAGCAGTACGTTAATGATGGGGAGCACGACGATCCAGAATCGCAGCACGCCCTGTAAGTCATTCACTTATTACTTTCACCCAGTTCCTATATATCGCTGTAGGAGATGAAGAAAACACCTGCTAATCGTCTTTTCTTCTTTCTAGGATGCCCCTCTACCACTTCGTGACGGCTGATTTGCCCTCGAACACCAAGGCTCCCGAATTGGATGATGTCCATGCTGCGGCGTCGCTGCGCGGTGACGCTCCCTGGTCGGGCGTTGATGCGTCGGCCGGTGCTGGTGTGACGGAGGAGCTCGTCGGTCTGTACGTCTCGTACCTGGTGCAGGTTGGGTTCCTGCCCGGACCACCGGCGTCATCGTCGGCGCGCCCATTGCCCGTGGCCCCGATATCTGATGATCAGAAGGCGGCTTTGGCGAATGTTGGTGGTCGCGGTGGCAGCGCATGAGCATGATCTACAGTTGGTTTAATTTGAGCATTTCAGATGAATATTGATTTTTTGTGAGCCAAAAAAGCTACTATATAAGTTTGGGTCGAGTGGGGAAGCGAAAAGTGTATATAAAGCGGGTGGCAAGATTGGGGAAAATTTACAAATAAATTGTTTAGAGAGGGTATAGGGTGGTAGAGCAGCGGAATAGAAGAAGCAATATCCAATATTAGATTGATTGTGCTTGGCTGCGCCTAGAGTTGAGGAGTTAGTAGTTAGTCTTGGAAGATGATCGGGTGCTCTGCCGGCGGTCAGATGATGGTCCAAGCAGATGGATGAGATGACAGGGGTCCAACAGGAACAGGGCGACTGTTCTCCGTGGAGATCGAGGTTTAGGGGCAAAAGCAATGTCGATAGCAAAATCAGGCAACCCGGTGAGAGGGCGAGTGCAAGTGACAGAGAACGAGAAAGTGGTTCCGGGTGGGTAGTGGTGGTGCCGATTGTTGCCGGACCGCGGGGAGTGGGCGCCGTGTTCGCCCTTTTCCTGCTCATATAAGACAAGACCACCGCAAACCGTTGAGTTCGTCCTTCGCTCGCCAAGATCACCCTCACCACTTCTCTGCTCCTGTCCATATTTCACCTGCAACCTTGCAATTCACTCCTCTCCGGCTCGACTCCGTTGATCGCATCCAAAAATCATCACCATGGGCTCCTCTCCAGGTACGTGACGACAGTTTCGTTTTCCCTCTGTTCCCTCTCTGTCTTGGCATCTGGCGTCGGTGGGCGGTACCGGTCTCTTTTTCTGTGTTTTTTTTTCCCTCTCATCTTCTTCCCTCTCCCTTCACCTCTTCTGAAATTAAACACCCTGCGAAAATTATTCCTCGTCAAGGACCTCGTGTGGACTTCTGTCGATTCAGTGGTGGTCGCAAAAGACTTCTTTTCTGATCGCTGGGGGGACCCGACGTTGGCCGCGGGAAAATTTTGCCCCAACAAACTTTTGACTCACAAGTCGTTTCCTGTTCCTGTTCCTTCCCCCACGACAATACCGTCTTCCCTTGAGCATTACCTTTTGCCTTCCTCCATTTTCCTTCACACATCATGAATACCTTTCGTCTCTTACCGCGGCTGCACTCGTTTTCGTCATTGGCGACACGGGGGACTGTCAGCCGCGGGGAAGGCCTTCGTTTTCCGTCCGCCCGAGTCGCACAGGCTCCGTCTCGTTTTCTTTCCACCTCCGTGCGATTATCGCACCCGCACACTTCCTCCGAGACGGGTACTGATTGCTGTTCCTCAGACCGTTTCAGCACTGCCCTCCAGAGGAACAAGGAATGGGCCGCCAAGATCAACCAGGAGCAGCCTGAGCTGTTCCCCAAGCTTGCGACGGGTCAGTCGCCCGAGATCCTGTGGATTGGCTGCTCCGACTCCCGCTGCCCGGAAACCAGCCTTCTCGTCTGAACCCCGGTGATGTCTTTGTGCACCGTAATATCGCCAACGTTCTCCACGCCGGTGACCTCAGCTCGGGCGCCGTCATCGAGTACGCCGTGAAGCACCTGCGCGTCAACCATGTGGTGCTGTCCGGTCACACCGCCTGCGGTGGTATTGCCGCCGCCATGGGCAACAAGCAGCTCGGTATCCTCGACCCCTGGTTGATGCCTCTGCGTCAGATCCGGGAGCAGAACCTGGCTCTGCTCGAGTCGCTCTCGCCGGAGGAGGCCATGCTGAAGATGGTCGAGTTGAACGTCCACGCAGGCATCAAGCTGCTGAAGCAGAAGAGCGTAGTGATGGAGGCGATGCAGTCGCGTGGTATGCAGGTGCACGCTCTGATTTATGATGTGGGATCGGGTGTCCTGCGGGAGCTGGACACTGATGAGTCGGTGGAGGCCATTAAGGCTCGCCTGCTGTCATTCCGCACCGAGTAAGCGGGGTGGCAGGCATGCCAAAGGGAGTTGTGTTTCTGTTTCAAGCGGGATTTGCGTGTTTCTTTTAGCCGATCGAATATTCATACCCTGTCAGCGGAGTGAGCGAGGGTGGACGAGTTTGTTGCATGAGTTGCATGAGTGCATAGAGAGTTGTGATAGAGAATAAGAGTTTCATGAATGATATGTCCGATTGCCCCGTGCCTAGAGTTAGTATGTTCATCATGAAGTATTGAGGCCCCTCAAGAGTGACTGAACGGGAGTGAGGGTAGGGAAGCGTAAGAGTTGCGTTGCCTGCAAGTTAGTGTAGTGTAGTGTATTGTAATGGTTAGTGTAAGAGTCAAAATATGTCAGAATCTGAGAATGTGCCAGAAGTATATAGTGATGAGAAAGACAGGGTCAAGGCATTTGACGTGGTGATAAGAGTCATTCAGAGGAGGTGAGAGAGAAAAGAGAAGAGGGAGAAGAAAGGAAAAGAGGAGAAGGCAGAGCGAGAGCGAGAGCGGAGAGAAAGCGAGATTAAGGCTCAGTCTTGTTCCTGCAGTCTGCGATCGCGAGGCCCAAAAGGGAAGGCGAGGACCCGGCGGAGCCCACGCTAGTCCTTCAAACAGCTAGACTCCGGCCGAGTCGGATTTCCGTCGGCCGCAGAACTTATGTCATCGACGCACATCCTTATGCAAATATTATGTGCACGACATCCCCTCCCCCTCATGGTGCATCATACCCTCTTGCCTCTTGGAGACTCAACACCAGATCAATCTATCCTAGTCAAAGATAATTGATCCTTCTGATCGGTTGACTGCACTAAAGTTTTGAAACCCAGGTCACCACCTCCCAGCATGTCTGAAGATCTCCTGACCCCATACTCAACAGACATCCAGACCATGGGCTACCCCACATCCCCTCATTCCCTGCTGCAACTACACGAGCCCTCTGCAACGCCCATCCCCAGATAGCCGGAGGGACAGGAAACGCCCAAGAACGGGATCCGACTTTCTGGCCCGATGGTCGGCTACTCATCGGCTCTGGTTCTGCATCGCTTGAGAGGTTCGGCAGATCCGCAACCACCCCAGCTTAATAATCCCGGGGAATGGAGCTGTCAAGTTGAGGGGGACTCAACACCACCCTCTTCCTCTTCATCCTTTCTGCATAGGTCAATTCGTCGTCTTCGAGTTGATCTTGATCTTCATCATATCTCCGAGTCCTTCTGGTCAGTTCTGTCCCTCCCCGCGTTGGATGCACTATCCGCCAACACCCTACAACGGCGGATGCTTTGGCGTCACTACCCCACCTGTCAAGTAACCTCGAATGACTCGAATAAATTGACCTTCAAATGAGAGAGCACATAGCTAACCATTTGACTGTACAATCCAGACAGACTACACACATAAATACCGTCACCATGGCCACTGGTAACCAAATGGAGTTCAACAAGTATGCGCCCCGCTACCATGACACACTCCGCACCATCCATCCATTCTTTCTATATAGCCGGACCACTAACGCGACCGTCTAAGCCTGGGCAAGTCCGGCCTCAAGATCTCCAAGATCGTCCTGGGCACCATGTCCTACGGCACCAGCAAGTGGCAAGACTGGGTCTTGGACGAGGACAAGGCCCTTCCCCTTCTCGAGCACGCCTACAACGTCGGTATCAACACCTGGGACACGGCCGACGTCTACTCCCACGGCCGCTCCGAGGAGATCGTCGGCAAGGCGCTGAGGCAATACAACATCCCGCGCCACCGAGTGGTCATCATGACCAAGTGTTTCTACGGCGTCGACGACGAGGGCCAGCTCCCGCCTATCGCGGCCTCCGCCGCAACGACGGCTACTTCGTCAACCGCGTCGGTCTCTCGCGCAAGCACATCTTCGATGCCGTTGACGCGAGTATCAACCGTCTTGGTACTTATATCGATGTGCTCCAGATCCACCGCCTGGATCGGGAGACGCCCCGTGAGGAGATTATGAAGGCGCTGAACGATATCGTTGATAGCGGACGGGTCCGCTACATCGGTGCTAGCACCGTACGTTCCCTTCTCACTTCTCATTTCCTTATATATGCCAAGCTCTAACTAACGAGACAAATAGATGGCCGCCTGGGAATTCCAAGCCCTCAACAACATCGCCGCCCGCAACGGCTGGCACCAATTCATCTCGATGCAAAACTACCACAGCCTGCTCGGCCGTGAGGAGGAGCGCGAGATGATCCCATACTGCCAGGATGCCGGCATCGGACTGATCCCTGGTCACCCATGGCGCGCGGCGTACTCACCCGCCCCTGGAACTCCCGGTCCACCACCCGTGAGTCCACCGACGGCGCTTTGAAGGTGCTCGTGCGCAGCCGCGAGACCGAAGCCGACAAGGCCATCGTCGACCGCGTCGAGGAGGTCGCGCAGAAGAAGGGCGTTTCCATGGCTCAGGTTGCCATTGCATGGTCGTTGAGCCACCCGCACACGAACCCGATTCTGGGACTGTCGAGCAAGGAGCGGATCGACGAGGCTGTTGCAGCGATTAAGGTGAAGCTTACCGAGGAGGAGATCAAGTATTTGGAGGAGCCGTATCTTCCTAAGACTTTGTCCATGCTTGAGCGGTAAATATGTGCTATATATTTGTTTTGATGATATAGTCGTATATAGTGTCCTTATGTTTATGTCGAAATATATTCCATTTAGACTTGGTTTATGAGATGGAGTAAGATTAATGGGTAGTCGTCGCATTGCCTCTTCTTGATTAGACTGTGACTTTAGAGAAGTTCCTGTGACATGCTCGATGCACATATAAAACCCGGGGAAAATGATGAGATCAGGATACATGAACGAGTACCTTATGATTTGACTGCTTTGTCTTAAGCGTATGTTCGGCCTCTATGATTCTATTGACGCGCCTCTTTCCACAATGATTCAAGATTCGTTATCCGTCTTTCAAACCCGTAGATATATATACAAATTACAGGGTAAGAAACAACTCAACCAAGTAGATCGGCCATAAAGTGTAGAACCAGGCCAGAAGCTTCAGCATTGTCTACATGATCGAGTATTTCGGGAACCGCCTACTACGAGTCCTGACTCTGTCCTCAGAAGATTGTGGTCCTACAGAATGTCCTTCCTGTAGTTCCCCGTTACAAGAACTGTATCATCAAGAGTAGAAAAATCTCGATTACCTTGCAACATGTCAAACATAAACAGTGCTTGCTATAGATACGATATGATGGTGTACCCAAGTCAATCTGACAGCACCACTCCATCCGTCCTGCTCCGCAAAAAGGATCTGGATTCCCATCATGATTACTCCTGGAAGAACCCGATATGAAGAGGAGAGTATGGTATAAATCCCTCACCCGCGAAACAAATCACAACGACTCGGTACCTTATGATGCGGCTCCTAGGGCATCGGAATGATTAGGTTTGTCTTCCGTCTCGTCGTGACTACCTAGGTAGACCTTCTGTAGGTGGAGAACAAGAAAAGAAGAAAAGGGTGAAATGAAGCCGAAGTGGGTTATGGCCGTGAGACAATAGAGATATTCACATGTGAAAGGGAAGTTAAGATTACATGGTTGATTTGCGTTATCATGAACCGTGGATCCATGCAGATATACTACTACCTTGCATGGGATGTGGGAATGAGAGTAAAAATCCCTCAACGGAAGACCGTACAAAATGGATTAGAGAGGACAAAGGCGTACAGGTTTGATGGGCTGTCATGTGGTTAATTATCCATAATTATGGGAAATTATACAGATCTACCGGCGCATCTACGTGACCCAGATAGTGAAAGGTTCAGACAAAAGTGAGCGATTAAATGACTTGGCATTATAGTTAGCGTTGAGACGAACATCAGGGCCCTGTCCCCTTCTTGACCTATAACCTCGGCAGACGAGATGTCATCCCATGCATATGCTATTCAAAGCACGAGCGAAGACACGGATTGTCCCGGTGTTTGTTATCAATGGGACTCGGACTTCGGAGCTCGGGAGACGGCCCAGAGCCGAGTCCGTCGGGGAGGGCGAGAGCGGAAGGGAGGAAGAAAGTTTGCGTAAAAAAACGAAAGAAAATAGGATACCAAGGTAAGTTACCCACTGAATTGTGGAAATGTAGGATAAACATGGCGTCGTAACCCTGGGTCACCTCTTCAGCCCTACCGAGGAGGTACGGGACCCCATTTAGCCGTTGGTCCCATGTTCGGAAGTCCACCGGAAGATGTGACATCGAAGCCAAGATGAAAATGAAAATGGGAAATGGAATGGCTAGGCTTTGTTTCTCTACAGTCAGCGGGAGGGTGTTGGAGTTGACAACATGGACATGTCGCAGTCTCCAGTAAAAGCACTATCTACAAGCCATGCTGACGATCTGCAGCAGGGCGCGTTGCCCGGCCCGAACCCGTGGGCGTGTGCCCAGTAGGAGGAAATCACCCGATCAAGGATGGGAGTCAAGCGATTAGGTCGTGACTAGTCACTAGCGCATGCAAGACGGTGAAGATTTTCTCGGAACTCGGAGAGTGCGCCAGCCGTCGACATTAGTGTCATGTGGTGCATTATGTACATTATTCATCCGGTATTCATGATTTATGACGGCGCTGGAGAATGATTTCCACACACCCAGTGACTGTCCGACTCTGTAGATACAGGATAAAGTGTGTCTGGTCGCTGTCAGTGCCCTCTGGAATCCCTCTAGGGTATTAGTCTGTTCAGCCCTGTGACCAAGAGCGTGGCAGTGTCATAGTAGGGTCACGTCCAAGAGATGAGCTGAGATGCGCTCTCTCCATGGGACCAACCAGAGCGGCTGGATTTCGAGGATGGCATAATTAGTGATCCATTCACTTTCCCGCCCAGCTTGTTCGGCTGCTGGTTTGATTGAACATGATTATATGGTCTCCCGTAAGCTCTCAGCCCAGCGAAAAATTTTGCCATCAGCTGGGCAACCGACCCATCATTGGCGGACTCCACTTGGCGACAATTTGGTGGTTCGACTGGGCATATTTCGACCTTTTCTTTGGGGTCCCGCTCGTGAGAGTCATGCCAAGAGGCCCCGGTCTGGCTGGATGGTCGAAGGGTTGTCGACCGAGGCGTGCTGGATCTATGTATAGTAGTCGTGCTTTGCATCAGTGCAAACCAAGTGGGGAGGGTGTCTGGGAGGATTGAGTTGGGTGGCGATGAGAGAGAAGACGGGTTGGGATGATTACATGGGGACAGAAGGGAATCGAATGGAGGTCCAAGTGGGCTGTTGGATGACACTGATCGAAGTACGAGTACGAAATACGGAGGGTCTCGTAAGCGGGCTTAAGCAGAAGGATGATGGATAAGTCGCTGCCTGTGCTGGACGGGCTTCCATGGAACCCGCCGGGCAATCGGCCCTCCGCCTCTCCGAGCCACTGACGGTCAGCCAGTTGGTACGGTAACTTCCGGGCGGGTATCGATACCGTGGATGGACTGCCAACGGGAAGGCTCGGCGGCGGCAAGAGCGTATGGAACCGGTAACCGGTACGGCGAGTCGGCGAATGGCACCCGCCGGCGATCGCCCGCTAAACCACAAGCAGGCATGAACGCGAGTGGAAATGGAAAGGCCGGATCCGTGGGTGGAGGATCTCATAGGGTGAAGATGCAAATATTTAATATGAAATCCTATCATCATGACCAAGCAGCTTCAAGTTAAAGCACAGCCCTGCCCTGCCATCGATCGTGCTGAGGGGCTAGTGTTTAGTCTCCCCTCGGTTGGATCTGAGGATTCCCATCCTGACCGCCATCTGCCATACTTGATTCCGACCTTACCCAGGTACTCGATTACATAGCTCCCTCCAATCCCTGGTAGGATTCGCATCAGCCTAGCATTCCATCGTCATTCCTAGGTATTCAACGCTGTCCTCATTCCTCCGCGGTTGTCTGTCATCGCTTCCACGTTCCTTGACGTTCGGTCATCCGTCTGCCCTTCCTTGTTTTTTAGTTTTCGCCCACCCTTGCAGCGTCCCACATCATCGGTACACCTCTCCTGCAGCCTTCCCCGGCCATCGCTCCCAAACAGGCCCGGTTTCACCGCACGACTCCACGGTATCACTTGCTCGCTGGTCACGCTCCTTTCTTCGGTCTTCACCATCGATTCCACCCTCGCCTTTCAATCTTTCTGACCGGTCTCTCGGTGATTCTGCTTCCCCTCTTGTGAGAAACCACCTCTATTCGTTTGCTGTGCGGGTCACATGCGAAGCGTCCATCGACACCGCATCTCTCACCACCGTCGCTCACGCCTCGTCCTTCCGTACCACGCTCATCGGACATTTTCTTCCCTGTCGCCCGCAGAAGTGGAGAGCCCATTGTTGAGATTAGGCCGAGCCCCGTGAGATCACTTGTTCCTCCCCCCACCTTCATCGTCATCCTACCGTTCGACCCGATCCATACCGGGGCTCCCTCGCTGTCAATGCAGCTGGATTGGATGGACCATCAAAAGCGCTCTGCATCTCATAAACAAGACATGCTGTTTAACCTGGGTCTAACAGCGGATGCGGCAGCGGCTCATGAGAGCGACTCGGTCGGTCTCCAGCCTGATTCCCAACTTTCGCCTCCGTTACGCCATTCCACGCCTCCCATAAGCTCCTTTGCGACATTGCCGTCATTGCCGTCGTTGGGCTTGTCGAATCTCTATCAACGCCACAAGGGTATGGAAGCTACCGGCGCTACACGTCATAAAGATCCTCAGCGGGCCGCCATGTCGATCACCTCGGTTGAATCCCCGAGTCGAGTGACGGAGAATACTCGACCGCGGCGCCTGTGTTAGCTCGTCCCCCATCAGCCGTTCACAGTCGGTGCGGAAACCGTCATCGCGCCCGAAAACATGTTATCATCTCGCCACCACCCGCCCACAAACGTCATCGTCGCCTGAAAATCCGTCCAAAGTTGCTTCTCCAGCTTCAACGAGTGTCCCAAACCTCGCGGGCGCTACCCGTCCTTGATGTGCTCCCGTCCACCGTGTTCCTGCCTCGACTGGCTCGCAAATTCCCCACGATATTCCGCGGCAAGAAAGGGCTGGGTCCGAATGACCTGATCATCGTCACGAGCGATCTATACGAGAGAGCCGGCGGGGATATTGCACAGGAATTTCTCTCCGATGAGGAACCGGGAGATCATCGCGAGGTGGTTGCAACGATCTGCCAGCTGCTCAATGAGGATGCACTCTCCAAGGGCAAGGCGGGATTTGTCTCAACTATGGCCCCATCTGGGAAGCGACCCCCGCTACCAAACGGATCCTATGAGTTTGTTGCCCACACTGACCAAGCGTTCAAACCCTGCGATGGGTGCAACGAGGGACCAAGAATCGACGGGTCTCGGCCCCGCCAGGAACGGTTCCAGAGGATGCCAAACGCTTCACCTTTAGTGTCATCGATCCTAACACTCGTCGTCACCCGGTGATCGCGACAATGTCCCGCAATGATCTGGAAATCTTTGACGAGTACTCTATGCCCAACCCAGCACATTATTCGCCGGCGGCGGCATCGTCGACCTTGTCGGTGATCAGTGATGGATCCGAGATGGATGCTCCCACCGGTCGAAAGACGCGTACGACCGATGATAACTTGCGCACTCTGATCATCATCACGAGCATCTGGGTGGCATTTCGAGAGGGCTGGTCTCACAATTTCAGCTACGATGATACTGCCCTTGCGCTCAACTCTAAGACGTTATGCGCACCTATCACAGCACGCCATTCTCCTACGGTGCCGAAAGCCGACAAAGACCTGAACCCAGTGTGATGAAAACGAGCCCGATGGAACCCCACGAACCCCTCCAAACCGGCCTCTTTCCACTTCCAACACGATGCCCCAGGACTCCGATCGAAACTTGGCGTATGGGAGTCTGTCTCGACGGTCCAATTCGACAGGCGCCGCATTTATCGAACGTGCGAATCGACGGACCTCGGGGCGCACGGTCGACCTCATCGACATAGTATGCAGCCGGCGAGCCGGACCGTGGGCCTAGCCCTGCTCCACAGGGTCTGGGAAGTCGTATAGTGGGCAGTTCGCGACATCGGGCCCACGGCACGAGCAGTCCGAAACCCGGCCACCGCATCTCCCGCCCCAGACCGGGCTCTCCCCAACGAACATGATACCCCACGAGCTGAATGGCACCCACGAGAAGGCAGCCGCGTTGTCGGGTCGATACGATGTGGCGCCCGCGAAGGGAAAACGTCGACATCGGTTGAGCAATCTATTCGACTTTATCACGAAACGAAGCGGGCATCACTAGAAGGAGCCTGGAGCTTCTCGGACTTTGCATAGTTTCTTTGGCGCTGGATTGAAACGTCATATCTTTCGCTTACTTCCGTAAATTGCTACGGATCTACATCACTGGCTGATTTGGCTTCATGCACCCACTTTTTCATACTTTTTCGCATTCTGGTGTTCTTGGTCTCATCCTCAATCTCCCTTCATTCATCTTTCCTTTACTGTGACTATATCCGAGACATGTGTATAACGAACCAATGCAGCGTAGATATCTATCCTTCACTACCTACCTAAACTATACTATACTACGTATCACCCCATACCTTGCATACATACCAGACTTTGGGCATTTGGGAGGCATTCGAGAGTAGTATTGCTTGGGGATGATATTTGTCGCGCGTAAATGTTGCAAATCTGGATAGAATGCGGTAGGGTCGATTCGATCCATGTGGTCGTAGAAGTATGGAACGAATCCCCGCTCGCAGACATCATGTTCATGAAGATTTATATAGGCGTTAAGCTCGCAGCGGAATTCATTCAGGTGTCGACCATTCTCGGCATATCCTGGATCCCCATTGTTGTGAAACTGAAGCGTCAGTAACAAGCAAAGAGCAACTAGCCTCGGCTACTTACAAGTTTCATAGCATATTTCCGCCCTTTGAGATCTATCTCAAACACTGAAGACGCATCGGAACGATCTATCTCTCTAATGATCCGTATGTTGGCAGGAACAACGTCCAGCGAGCCTTGATCGTTGGGGCGCATTGTCGTTTGAAGATTCCAAGGTGTGGTCGGCTTCGGCCAACTCCCTGGCTCTCTGATTACGGATAATATCACGTGAGAAATAGAATAAAGTCCTGTCGACAGATGTAATGTCAGGAGAAGGGTGGTGAGTCTGGTGACTTGGCCATTTATGAATCTAAGGTATAAGGTATACTCGCATCATCAATCCTCTTCTTAACAGAGTGGACATGTGCATGAAATGCAGCCCAGCACAATTCTACTTGAGGGGAGCTATATCATTCTCGCCAAGTTATTGTGTATAGAGTGGTGTATTGCTGATCAAGAGAAGGTGGGTTTGCCTCCCACCGTCAACACCAGATACAAGTCATTCAACAATGTACCTTGGTTGATGATCTGTCATAAGTCCCGTATCCCATTACTAGGGGTAGGTTGCTCGCATATAAGCCAATGGTTTATTCATCCTGAACACACGTCTTCCCCTGAATCATGGCCAAGGATCCCGCGCTTCGGCTTCAACTTGGCGCCTTGCGCTTATTTACTCGCTAAACTTCTTCAATGAGGCACATGACGTGGGAATCCGGATCTTTGTGGGACCCAGGGACTGGATAGCAAAGCAGCAACGTATTGATAGAGCCACTGGTCTACGGTGTGAGTATGAAGCAGCATGTGGGGAATCCTTTTCTCTACCATGGCCATGGCCATGACGACAGAACTGAGCGATACGTGGGAAATCTTCGGCTGATATAGGTTTCCGTGCCGAAATGGTGTCTTGGTGTCTTATCCTTGCACATGACTAGCTCCGGGGTCTTTGGTCTATCCTTGCTTGCTTGAAGTGGCTGGCAAGAGTTGGCCGTATACATACAATTGTTAATAGGGGAAGGCCTGCATGATAGTGTATCTCTGTTTACAATCCAGGTCGTCCTGACCATAAGGGAAAGGAATTCTTTGAAGCGCGAGCAGGTGGATGAAGGCTTGATATAGCCTTGATTGTGTGCCTTAGGACAAGGCTGGAGATTGCCAAGCCATAGGGCAGTCGGCATCCAGCAAGATATGCTATTCAGAAGGATGTATCACTCCTTAATCTTCTGAAATGACTAATACTGGCAAACAGATGGTCGACCAGACTCCTCCATCTGTGTCCGGCTATATATACCAACCAACTACCCCATGGGACTACCGCAAGAGTCATCAAGGATTCATATTTGGCGCTGATACTACATACCAACCATGTCGCACGTGCTCAACATTCGGTATCCCATCGTAGGTGGCCCGACACACAGGAACCTGCCTTATACCCAGAACAGACAACACAATCCAGTCGAGATTCGGCCGAAAGGTACGTGACTTGTCGAACATACGGGGAGGAGGCGAACACGATATCCAGGCGACATCACCAGGCTCACCAGAGTTAATTGGAGCAGGCTGTCTAGCCATCACCACACCGTCCAGCTCGGCAAAATGTCGGAAGAGGCAACATGCTGACGCCCAGAAATGCCAACGGGACCGCATGAAAGTCGCGCTGGACCACATGGCACGGATCATGAAGACGGGGGGCGTGGAGGAGCAAACGAGTGGCACGAAGGTGGGAAGGCGAAAAGCCTAGCCAATCCCCTGAAGCAACGGACGAATGTGCTCACTTGAAGGATTCTGCCCAGGCACAACTACTCGAGACTGCGGTAGAGTATATGCAACATCTTCAAGGCCAGGTTGAGAAGCTGAGAGAGTCGTCCAACTCTGGGCACGCGACATCATCCGATGTAGACTCGATGACGGGGGAGATTGAGAAGCGAGTGTGATACCAACTTAGATGCAGAGATTAGCCGATGTTTAATTCATTGTCGGTAGACGCAACCGAAGCCAATGGGACTGTTGTACGCGTGCACCTTTTGTTGTAGAGGGCCGTGAGAGGACATCTGTAGCACGTGGGATCGGATACCTCCATGCAGCCAGGGCTCGACTTGAATCATGTCTGATGCAGCAGGACTCCGGTAAACGTTTCACCTTGCCTTATACATTGAATGTGCCAATGGGAGGATGGCCATCGACCACATGGGATCGGGGGATGCACGATTCCAAGCATTGGCCCGGTACTTAGCGTGGCGGTGGGTTGGGCCGAACGCTGGCGAGTGCTTGGGAACAGCCATACTCCGGAGGGAGCTGTGAAGGAGGACTCTGGGCAGCAGCCCTAAGCACAGAGGAAATTGGACTCGAGCGGACACGTGCTGAGATGCAGAGTTGGATTAGTCGGCGGGCTCCCGGTGGAGGAAGGCTTGGCAACTCGGCGGAGTTGGCGGTCTTGGACTCTTGGCATCCTTCCCAGCTGTATGCAACCCACAGCAAAATGGGCCCACGAGAGGCAGCAAGGACTACACCAGCATTACTATTCATATAAAGCCTGGCTCCGATCGCCATGTTGTCTTGCCCTCCCTGCTATCACCATCACGTACCTGCGAGCATTCGGCTTGGACACTCGCCTGCTGTGCGACAACCGTCAAGATGGTTCTTCACCAATATGATTACATCTTCGCCGTCGGAACGATAATGGCGTTCCTGGATGCCTGGAATATCGGCGCCAACGATGCGGCTAACTCGTGGGCGACGTCTGTCGCCTCGCGTTCGATCAGACTCTGGCAAGCACTGATCTTGGGATCCATTATGGAGTTTGCGGGGGCGTAAGTTTGACTTTGGCCTTCTATTGACGATTGCATGCTCGACTTGATGCTAATAACAACGATCTTCCAGTGTCGGTGTAGGAGACAGCGTTTCTGACACCATCCGGACCGGTATTGTCGATGTCGAGGCATTTACCGATAACCCTCCCCTCCTCCTGATGCTGGGTATGTGCTGTGCCGTGACTGGCTCAGCCATCTTCCTGAGTATCTGCACGAGAATTGGTCTGCCGGTGTCCACAACTCACTCCATCCTGGGAGGTGTCCTGGGAATGGGTATCGCGCTGATTGGAGCTGATAACGTTATCTGGTGGGGAGGTGATATCGACTCGGGTGTCGTCCAGGTGTTCCTTGCCTGGATTATTGCACCCTTGTTGTCTGGTGTGGCTGCTTCCCTGATCTTCTTGATCACGAAGTATGGAATCCTGCGGCGCCAGAACTCTGCCGTCAAGGCATTGTATACTGTTCCATTCTACTTCCTGCTGACCTCTTCCCTCCTGACTAGTATGATTGCCTCTCACCCTAACATCCCTCAGTTCAGTTTACTAACAAGGTATAGTGCTTATTGTGTGGAAGGGCGGCAGCAGCAGAATTGACCTGGCTGCGCGGAGATTGCTGGAACTGTGGTTGGTGTTGGTGCTGGTGTCTCTGTCATCTCTGCGATCTTCATCTGCCCCTGGCTATACCGCCGGGTCATCCTGAGTGACTGGGAACTCAAGCCCTGGGATCTTATCTATGGTCCCTTCTCCTGCGCCGTGGAGAAGTGCCTCCTCGTCCTCCTCACGTGTAGCTGTCCGCGACTTTTACAAGGGACACAAGACCATGGAGCAACTGCAAGCCGAACGACCTGGCGATGTCGAAAACAGCAGTGAACATTCCTCTCCTGATCTTAAGGGAGAGCCCCACGTCAGCTCAAGCCCGCAAGAGGATAACTCGGCTCGGGATGTGATCAACCTTTGCGGTCCTCGTCCTGAGGGAGTTTGGTATACCCCTGCAGTCTTGTTCTGGCTGTTGAAGAAGGCCCTCTTCCAAGGTCTTGAACAAGATATTATTAGCGCCCAGAGCAAGGAAGGCAAGCTGTCAGGTGATATCGAGAAGACTCATGCACATGCTGAGCACTACGACAACGAAGCGGAGTACATGTTCTCGTTCCTTCAGATTCTGACAGCCTGTACCGCTGCTTTCACTCACGGTGCCAATGATGTGGCTAAGTGAGTTCCCCCAATTTGCTCGACCTACTGGAGTCGAATCTTACTGACCGATTTCAGTGCCGTTGGCCCGTATGCAACCATCTATTCTATTTGGAGAAGCGGCGCCCTTGAAGGCGCTGAGACGCCTGTCCCCATCTGGATCTGTGAGTCTCACTTGAGATGACTATGAGAGAGCTTGCACGCTAACGCATATTCTCTAGTGTATTTGGTGGTGCTGGCATCGCCATTGGTATCTGGACATATGGCTACCACATTTGAGCTTCCTGGGTAACCGTCTGACCCTGCACTCTCCCTCCCGTGGGTTCACCATGGAACTCGGTGCGGCCATCGCTGTTATCATCGCCACTCGGCTGAGTATGTAACCTTAGACTTCCTCCCTAAAGATCACTCGCTAACATGGCTTACCTACAGAGCTCCCCCGTCTCCACCACCCAGTGTATTACCGGCGCTACCGTCGGTGTTGGTCTGTGCAACGGCACCTGGAGAACGATCAACTGGAGAATGGTTGCCTGGATCTACATGGGTTGGATCATCACCCTCCCCTGTGCGGGTATCATCTCCGGCTGCTTGACTGGTATCATCGTGAATGCGCCGCGCTGGGGTATGCCCAACTAAGCCAGCTGGCTTGATTCAACAATCTTGGGCTCCCTCTGGCCTGAGCTAGACAAAACTTTTCTTTTCGTCTCTTTCTCTCTGTGGTTCGTGTGGATTGAGTGTCGTGTGGGTCGGAGTTTGAATCTTGGTTGATGCCATCCGGGGTGATCCGACAACAAAAGCCACCTTGAGAAGATTGTATATTTCCCTATATGAATGATAACCTAATAATACTTTTGAGGATCCACTTCTCAAGATCTTGACAAAGCCATTACATTGATACTTCACTGAAATTTAGATACGTTGCAAGGGCCGACTAACTACCGATCAAGTGTGCAAGCACAGAATGCAAGGTAGAAAGCACTTTGTGATTGGGACCAAATTCTATCAACGTTCCAATGTCGACCTCTACTTAAATGGCCGATATTTCACCGACAGCAGGGGGCCTCCAGTTGCCCGTACCACTGCTGATTTTGGAGGCGTGCCATGTTACGAGAGAAAGGCGTCCTTCTATTGCGGGTTGAGCTTATGGTAGGAGGTGGCTGTAGTATAAAACCGCCAAGAAAGACTGGTGGAGGCGGGATGTGGGGTGGCAGAAAGCCAAACCGGAAGGCGGTCATCTATATGGGCCAATAATGTGCGACCAAACATGTCGAGCTCTCGCTGCGGCCCTCGATCACCTCAACAATACACAATACACCTCCATATCAATTCCACCCCCGTGTTTTTCATCGTCTCATGTTCAGGATTGCTTTAGGGACACCACTCATTTCGGTGTCGAATTCTTTGCGAGACTAGAACGGGCGGACTACTTGCCAACTGGCTATTATCTGCCGTGGACTTGGTCACCGCCATGCCCTCCCAGTCTGCGTCTCCGGCTCGTTCCTGGCTGCGGTTAAACCCTGAGCACCCGACCAGGAGTCTGACTATTGCGTTCGTCTTATGGAAGGCTCTTGTCCTTCTGGTGATAGTCTGCTCCTCCAGGTCCTGGCTATGATACTTCGACGGGCCTGCTCCCGTATCTGAGCCCGGTTGCCTCCGATATACAACTAGCGGAATTCCATGCACCTCTCAGCCCGCTGAAATTTGTGAGATGGGACGCAATTTACTTTGTCCACACGGCAGAGCATGGCTATGTATATGAACAGGAATGGGCCTTTGGTTATGGATACTCCCAGGTTCTCTCTTTCCTTACTTCTGGTATTATCTTGTCTGTGTCATCGACTTACTCAGGAGCTAACCTCGCTGTAGCTCTTCCCCAACTGCATGGTCTAGCGGGGGTGACGGCAGTCACTATAATCGCCGTCGCGCTCTCTCATCTGGCCCATTTTCTCTCCGTCTTGGCTTTGTATAGACTATCAGCCAATGTCTTCGGACAGGACACCAGCACGCGAAATTAGTCTGCTTCCTCTCGCCGCTTTGCATATCATCTGTCCAGCTGGGGCATTTCTTTCGGCCCCGTATGGAGAGGCCCTCTTTTCATTCCTCAATATCACTGGCTTCTATATCTATTCTTCCTCCTTTCTCGACAACAGTGACGGACGGAGGTTGTCCAGTGACGTGAAGCTACTGCTTGCCTCGGTCTTCTTCTCCGCAGCTACCCAGTTCGGAGCAATGGGATCCTGAGTGGGATTCCATATGCATATGATGCGATCGTCTCGCTTACCGGATACTAACTCAGGGTCTGTCGATGGATGCATGTGTTCGCTTATGCGTGACGATCATCGAGGAAGTGTTATCGCCGTCGGGATAATATTCCCCCAATTTCTGGCTTACACTCATTTCTGCCTAGATGCGCAGTCCCCTCGCCCATGGTGCGAGAAGCTAATCCCCGGCATCTACGGTTATGTCCAAGCTCATTATTGGTCAGTGAATGTGGCATTTCCCCTTTGCAGTAGTGACTGACAGCGACTAGGAATGTCGGATTCCTCCGATACTGGACAGTTTCAAATCTTCCTCTTTTCCTCCTCGCTCTGCCCATGCTCTTCATCCTGTGCCGGTCTCTCTCTGGCAGTGAATAGAGCCGCGGCATCTTTTCCGTCTAAGGCCGACGGATCCACGTCATCCACCGTGGCAGCCTCGCTGCTCACGCGACTGGCCCTTCCGCAGGCGTGCTTGCGGTATTGGCCTTCACCAGCTACCATGTACAGATCATCATCAATCGATATGCTCAGGGTATCCGCTCTGGTATTGGTACCTCGTATATCAAATTCTGGGGGATGCTGCAGGGCCAGCGGGGGCGAATAGGCGCCGTTGGGGCGTTACCGTCCAGGCAATGATCATCTACGCCCTTGTCCAAGCGATTCTTTTCGGTTCTTTCCTCCCTCCGGCTTGATGACCATTGTGGCGAGATGGAGGGAGTTTTTGTATTCTACGGACTATACATTCAATTTTGAATATACGGGGAGATCTAGTGGAGATGTACAGAAGTATTTTCGTACTAAGCGTCTAAGAATAGCCCAAAGGCGAGACCTAATCGACGGGCGCGACGGAGACAAAGGGCGGTACGTCCGGTGGGTAGGCTGCCATGCGGTTACGTAGCTAGCATTATGTCATCAGTAAGGTATCTGACAAACCGCACCGCATAGGTAACCACCTCCAACCACTTCGAACGGCTACGCATGAGCTTGAATTAGCCCCCAACCCCAGAGCTGCAAGCTAGAACCCCGAAGCAGCTTTCTTCTGGATACCAGCCTGCTGTGACGCAACACCTTTGCTGTTCTCATTTCCCTTTCTTGTGTTCCACCGGTTTTGCTATTGCTTTTCGCTCGTGACGCTCACCGAGACTTAATTCATCCCCCATGCGAACGGGACTGACAGTAAGTCCCAGTCCCACTTGGTGATCATCGAGAGAAGCTAGAGCGCTTGCTCTGCAGCCTTGATGCTTGCCGTACAAGTTCCTCCTGGATTTCTGATCCTGTAGCTGTGCTGACCCTTCTACTTAACCCCGGCTGACACCACTTTCTTTCACTCAGAGCTCCCCCAAGCCTCACCCTCCCGCAACCTCCGCCCGACAGTAAATCCGCAGACGGACGGCACGACTATGGACCACACCGGCCCCAAGGCTATCCTAACCCACAGTGCACATGAATATCCCGGGCGACCCTCCGGGCGGCGAGCCCGCTGCAGTAAATGGAGGTGCGGAGCCCAAGGCTCGCGTGCGCCCACGCACCTACCCATATTTCGAGAACCTACCATACGCGCCTGAAGATGAAACAGAGAGGGCCAGGAGCCTGCGAGAGATCTTGAAACATCTTTACATAGCAGTTGAATCAGGCGACTTCAGTCCTGGTGCTGTGCACTGGACACGAGAGCTTCGGGGATGGCTGTCGCTCAAGTTCGACCCGACTCGTACGGAGCGGATCAATCTGGTGAAGCTTTATTACGACTGCTGTCTCGCGCCCGGGATTGATCCCAATGTCTCGGAGCGGTTTGCCAGCATGTTCATGCTTCTCACAAAGTGAGCCGCCCTCGCGATCATGCAAGACCATTCTCCGCTCTGTGTACTAACCGTGACCCAGGCGCAAACACTACCTCCGGCCAGTGAAAGATTTGGTGCTCGACTGGAAGCCTCTGTACAGAGAATTGAAGGCATTTGCCTGCCCACTGAATCCGGCCTGGTTCACTCGACCAATCTTAAGCGAAATGTCAAGACCCTGACGAAGCTCTGCGCCTTCATCCAGCTGTATGTCGACCCGTGCGAGCTGCCGGCTATGTTGGAAGAATTCCTCCCTCACTATACAACAACCTCGTTCTCTGAGGGCGCCTTTGTTGTCGTCGGCCTAATCAACCTCATGGTGCCCACGTCACCCCCACCACCGGACTCCAGGGAGGATCTACTGCCCCATCATTATCTACCCACATACTTCCATCTGTGGTCGCTAGTCAGTCGCTCAAAGACTTTCGATATAACTTTCCTTGACTTCCTGTCTCGACTCGCTCGAGACTCGCTCCCGGCGAAGCACATTCCTTTCTCTGAACATGGTATTTACAGTAAGGAGCAGTCGGCTCTCGTGTTCACGGCGATCCTCCGATTGCTGGAGATCCCTGTCGGGCAGTCTACCTCCCCTTATAGTGCTTTGGTTGATATCTCATCTGGCTTGGGCATCATGCTTGATCGTGATACCAGAAAGCATCCGGTTGCGCATCACATTGCTCGCTGGGTTGTCATGTCGCTGTCACCAGCATGCGTGGATGCAGAAGAGTCAATTTTGACACAGCTGGAGGGCCTTATCCAAGCCGTAGAGACATTCTTCCACCCTTCCAATTCTGGAAGCTGGACCAAGACCTTGTCGCAATTGGTCTACTATCTCACCGATTTCTTCGTCATGCGTTGGAATCGAGAGCAAAGCGGCGAGATGGAGGTCCCCCCTGAACGACGACTTACAGAGCCTTTGAAGCGACGCTTCGTGCTCTGTCTTCGCGATGTCGTCTTCATGGGTATCTATGCCAAAAGTGGAACTGCCATGAGCTTCTCCTTATCCACCTTGCAGGGTCTAGCCTTTTTGGAGCCTCATCTCATCCTTCCGGGCGCTCTGCAGAGAATCTACCCATCCCTCCAAGGCCTTGTAGAGGTGCACCGGACTACATCTTCGCTCCGGGCCCTCCAGGTTCTCTCACGGATTATCTCGCGAACAAAGGGATACCGTTGCCATATGACGACTCTCTTAGGGCTGGCACTACCTGGAATCGATGCAAATGATTTGGAAAAGTCACTGCATGCCCTTTCATTCATTCAATCCGCTTGCTACAATATTCCAATGGCAGATTTGACCAAAGGGAATGAGGATGTCAACTGTAACATGCTAGCGATGCAGTGGATAACGGGTGAGATGGAGCGCATGGAGGAGCAAGGCGTGGAGGTGCAGCTCAACTATGAAACCGAGTTAGACGATGAAACTGAAGAGATGGTTCTTCGGTCCTCCACCTGCGGATTTGGTGATTTCATCGTGTCATTCCTTGGGCGAGTCTTTACACTCCTGGAAAACTTGCCAGATGTGAGCAGAGTTCGAAATGGGTCACCCGAAGAGAATATTGTGAACACGCTCCCCGCTACTTTCATGCCCCTCCTATCTTGCCTGTCTCCAGAATATTACGATATTGCTCTGTCGAAGGTGGTTGATTTTGTCTCGAACCATGTGATTCACCAAGCCCGGGACGCGATGGCCTTCATTTGCAACTCGGTTTGCAAGGTCAACCCGAAAAGGCCCTCAAGCGCTTCATTCCTGTGTTGACTCAGGCCATCCGCACCGAGATTGACGACAATGGCGCCGGATCCACCAGAACTACAGGCACAGACGTCCTTCCACGTGATCGTGGTCTAGTTTGGAATGTCAGCATGCTGAGTATGTGTGTTGTTCATGTCGGAGATGCCGTGCAAGCTCACAGGAAAGACCTCTTTGACATTGCTGTCTACATGCAGCAGAAGTGCAGAGTATTCCAACGGTTCACATCTCTAATTTCGTCCACCATTTGCTCCTCAACCTCACGGGGACATATACAGCCGATTATTCTCTGTATGAAACCTGATGTTCTCGCTCAGGGCATGCAGCCAGCCCTCTGGAGCTACCGAGCAGATCCGAAACATTTGACTATCAAGTGGCATGTACCAAAGCACGAAGAGCTGCAGTTCGCTGTCGATCTCTTTCAAAGCCAGGCAGAAACTGCTTTGAAGCAGTTGACAGCGTTAACCACCGAAACGTCCAGCGTGAAGCGTGATGGAAGCGGCAAAGATTGGTCTGATGAGGTCACCAGAAATCTGGTTCTGCTGCGTCTGATCCTCGCTGGAATATCCGTACTTTTGATTCCAAAGCAGCCTCGACAACGAAGAAAAATGGTATCAACGGCACCTCAGGAGACGTTCAAATGTCTGACGCTTCCGAGCCTACAGGTAATGACGGCGCGGAGACTGACGATCCTGATGCATCTCTGGACAGCTCTGATGAGGCAACTATCCGAGAAAGCTTCTCGTATCCACAGGGTATCCCCTAACCGAATCAGACCCCATGTACACTACCATCCAAGATATTCGTGAGAAGGCAGGGTGGGTACTGCACGAAGTGCATCGTTTTCTTGTCTGATAAGCAAGAGGACGATGTACCTTGCTTCAATGCCCTGTACTCGGCATATCGATCGTGGTTCGTTGATGTTGGTATTGAGCGATCGTCTGCCCACGTCCTAGACAGGGTTACGCGTCTTCTGGCTGCGGACATTCATCCGTACAAGATGAGTGGCATCCGAAAGGACTACCCTCGGCCTCTTCTCATTCGCCGCGCGAAGTATACCATTGCAACGGCTGAGGCACAATGCAGCTCCTCGACGTAGATCCAAGCTGGATGAGATCTTGTTGCTCGATATTGCAGAGTCATGTGTCTCGCTGTATACGGAGACCCGCCGAAATGCTCAAAGCGCCGGCGAGTCCGCTCTCAAGTCTGGGGATCTCGACTGCTCGTCATTCCACCCCTCCTCAATGCTTTGCAGAGAGGTATCAAGGAGAATGACTACGCGAGAATCAAGGGTGCATTGTTCTCCCTCTTGTTGAGCAGCGTCGCAAAGACAGTTGGTCGCCACTGGAAATATGCACCTACGTTAGTCAAGACGTTCATTGATGCCAGTGCGGTCGACAAGCCATCTGTACAACGAATCTGTTCGGGCGCCGTGTACCAGGTCATGGACTATGGCCGTGCACTGGATAGAATGGCCCCTCATGCCAAAAGCATTATAGAGACTATTGCTCCGGCGGAGGATGTTCAAGAACAGATTGTGCAGAAGCGCAAGAACATCAACCAGAAACGAGCGATTATTGAGAAGAAGAAATCCGAATTGGCGGAAGAGCTAGTCAACCTAGCAAAGATATCTCATTGGAAGGTTGCCAGCCGAGCAGCCACCATCGTTATTACCATGGGTCTTCGGTTTGATTACATTGCAAGCGAAAACCTGATCAACTTGGTGACCCATGGCTCGATTGATGATCATCCTGGTCTCCGCGGCATGTACTCCCAGGCACTCATTGCATTGTTCACTATGGTCGATGTTCGGGCCATCTGCAAGCACGATTTAAGAGTTATATCATGGGCCAACAGCACTTTCCCTCCAAGATCCACGTGGCGACCAAGCGACATGAACAAGGGTGGACGGATGAATACTTGGCGAACTTTGCTAACCGGAGGCAGAGTATTATGTCGACCATGATTTCCCTGGATGGTTGGTCTGGTCTGACAGCATGCCTGCGTATAAGTCCAACGTGGAACACGATATTGAATACGACGAGGTGGAGTGGAAGGTGCGGACCCATTTGGGCAAGTTGTTTGATCGCGGCTGGTTTTCGAAGTTCTTCATGTACTTGAAGCAAGAGCCACGGGATCCTTCGGCGGACAAGTTCCGCATGCCTTGTGCCATGATGCTTCTATATGCCTTCGAATTGATGCTTCGAGACGGACTTACCACCGCATCTTTCAAGGACATTCAGGAAGAAATCGAACTTGTCTTCGAAGATGGTAGCGACAAGCATCAGCACAGAGCTACCGCTGAAATCCTTGGGGCCCTCATCAGCTCAGTCACCGACACGAGCGTGGAAAAGCGCACGATGGTGTGGGAATATGCCTTCCCTATTGTCCGAAAGATCTTCACCGACGGTTTGACGCCTGAGAACTCTGGCTACTGGACAACCTTCCTCCATATGATCCTTCAATGCCGGGACCCACGAAGAGCTTGGCCGCTAGTCGACTGGCTGGCTAGCTTCCGGTTGGATATGTCTACCAACGCTGCCTTTAAGGAGAGCTCCAAAATCCACCTTCTGCACCAAGCGATCATAGACGCCGGATGGCACTTTCAGCTGGAGAAGCCAATCGTTCAAGATTTCCTGGCCCATTTGGACCATCCTTACAAGGGTGTCCGTGAGGCGATGGGTCAGACAATTGCAACGATCTACCGGACGAGATACCATGAATCATACCCCGATGTCAAGCGCCTTCTTACGGCACAGGAATCGGCTTCGTCAGTGGGAACATACCCGTATCAGCCCACTGAGGAATTCACAAAGACAATCCGCGATATCTTCACCCAGATAGAGAAGTGGCGGCACGAGCGGACCCCCGGTCAACAAACACCCTCTTCCTACACTTCAGGTAGCAAGACGGTACTTCTCTGGTTAGATTCCACGCTATCCTCCTACGAGTGTACACAGCTTGTGCCCTTCTTCCCGGATGTGTTCACTGGACAATTGCTGCACATGATGGATGTGAAGGAAGATCCAGAACTCCAGTCTCTGGCCTACCATGTCTTCCGCCATCTCCCCAACATCCCCTATCCTGCTGAACAAGACTCCGGGTTCATCAAGTCTTTGATTCACATTGGAAAGACTTCACCATCATGGCACCAACGTCTCCGAGTGATGATCAATATCCAGATTATCTACTTCCGTCGTCTGTTCCTCCTTGCTGCCGGCGACCGAGATAAGCTATTCGAGTGCGTGGCGACTATGCTTGAAGACCCTCAACATGAAGTCCGCGTTGGTGCATCGGCAACTTTGTCCGGGATGATTCGCTGTTCCCCTATTTCTCTTCGCGAGGAGATGGTTAGCCGGTTCAGACAGCGCTTCACGAAGGTCCTCGTCGATAACCCTCTGCCGAAGAGACCAAAGCTTCTTCGGTCAGGAATCTCGTCCCCTACTTCTTCAGGAGCAGGAACCCCGACACCTGAACATACCCGACTCATAATTACCCGACATGGTGCGGTTCTAGCCTTGGGGCCTTGATCCAAGCATTCCCATATAACAGCCCACCCCCCATCTGGATGCCAGAGGCGCTCACCACTTTGAGTGTACGTGCCGCAAGCGATCCAGGTATTGTGGGTTTCCAGTGTAAAGTCCATTATTAGCGAGTTCAAGAAGACAAGACAAGACACTTGGCATATAGATGCGAAGGTAAGTGATTCGATGCCATCCGCTGTGACTTTCCCTGGGATGCATACTAACGATCTCTCCACATAGGCCTTTACTTCCGACCAGCTGGAAGATCTTTCGGGTGTGCTTTGGAAGAGCTATTTTGCTTAGTTCCCGGAACATCGAACAAGAGGAAATCATACCAGTGTTCAACCCTGTTGGTGTACCCCAGCCATGTAGAGGACGGAGCTACGATTTTTTGTAGTATAGCTGAGTGTTGTGGGATATTCGCAAAGACGTCGGACTAGCGTACTCTCCTTCAATACCAATACCTTATCAGTTCTTCATTTCTTGACATCTAGCCTGTAATGCTTGATCTAAAAGCATCTATACTCATTCTAGGGAAGGGAGATGTGATTATGTTATCTGTCACGTGATTCTACAGCCACGCGGCACTCCCGCAATCGACCGCAGTCAACCCACCAGCATCATCTCCAGGGGCTTGAAGGCTTGGAGCTCTTTCCTCTACACCCACCACGCCAGTTTTGGCACCCTTGAACACTTTCTTTCTTTCTACCGTTACTTTTCTTTCTGCGCTGAAGCGCCTTTGAGACCTTGTTGGTGGGAAGCAACGGCTTCTGGGAGCCTCTCCGTCATCATGGCTCCAAAGGATACCCTCTCCGCTCGGCGGATATGAGCTTGACTCAGCTCTATATCGCGAACGAAATCGGTCGGGAGGTTGTCAGTGCCCTCGGTGAACTTGGCCAGGTCCAGTTCAGAGATGTGAGTGTTCTCTTAAATCCAGATGGTGCGACGCGGGGGACGTACCGACCGGAGCTGACTGTTGTTATCTCACTAGCTTAACCCCGACACCAATGCGTTCCAGCGCACTTTCACCAAGGAGATCCGGCGCTTGGATAATGTCGAGAGACAGCTCCGTACGTGGGCGAACCTTTACCAACATAACCCATCTCTTCCCCCGAGGAGCCTACTAACTCCGATCTTTCGATCTAGGCTACTTCCATGCCCACATGGACAAAGCCGGTATCCGATGAGATCCTCGACCGAGTTTTCCGATACCCTTGCCGCGCCCCTCGCTTCTGAGCGACGAGCTCGCCGAACGCAGTGAGAGCCTTGAGCAGAGAATCGCGTCCTTGAACGACAGCTATGAGACATTGAAGAAGCGCGAGGTCGAGCTTTCGGAGTGGCGTTGGGTTCTAAGAGACCGGTGGCTTCTTCGACCGGGCCCATTCCCATACGGAAGAAATTCGCCAGTCTTTCGATAACGATGAAGCCCCCCTTCTCCGCGATGTCGAGCAGCAGTCCCGACCCCAGAACGGAGACGCCCAAGGTCAACAGTCTTTCCTGGAGATGAACATTGGCTTTGTTGCGGGTTGTGATTCCTCGGGACCGTATTGGTGCTTTCGAGCGTATCCTCTGGAGAACCCTGCGTGGTAACCTGTACAGGAACCAGTCGGAGATTCCGAGCCCATTATCGACCCAGCAACAACGAGGAGACTCACAAGAACGTTTGTGATTTTCGCCCATGGAAAGAACATCATCGCGAAGATCCGGAAGATTTCCGAGTCCCTCGGCGCCTCGCTGTACAATGTCGATGAGAACAGTGAGTTGAGACGGACCAGATCCACGAAGTGAACACTCGGTTGGGTGACGTTGGCAACGTCCTTCGCAACACGAAGAACACCCTCGATGCCGAACTCACCCAGATCGCTCGCTCTCTCGCCGCGTGGATGATCATCGTGAAGAAGGAGAAGGCGGTGTATGACACTTTGAATAGGTGTTCCTACGATCAGGCGCGGAAGACGCTCATTGCGGAGGCCTGGTGTCCCACCAATTCTCTACCTCTGATCAAGTCCACGTTGCAGGATGTGAATGACCGTGCTGGGCTGAGCGTGCCGACTATCATCAACCAGATCCGTACAACAAAGACTCCCCCTACCTATATGAAGACAAACAAGTTCACGGAGGCCTTCCAGACCATCGTTGACGCCTACGGTATCTCAAAGTACTCCGAGGTCAACCCTGGATTGTACACTGTCGTCACTTCCCTTCTGTTCGCTGTCATGTTCGGTGATTTCGGTCACGTGCGCTGATGTTCCTGTGTGCTTGTGCTATGATCTTCTGGGAACGGAAGCTGCAGAAAACCAAGCTGGATGAGCTTGACTTACATGGCCTTCTACGGTCGGTACATCATGCTCATGATGGGTCTTTTCTCCATGTACACCGGATTGATCTACAACGATATCTTCTCCAAGTCCTTCACCGTTTTCCCCAGTCAGTGGGAATGGCCTGAGGACATTCAGAAAGGACAGACCGTCGAAGCGACTCTTAAGGATGGCTACCGTTTCCCGTTCGGTCTTGACTGGAACTGGCATGAGGCAGAGAACTCCCTGCTGTTTAGCAACAGTATGAAGATGAAAATGAGCATCATCTTGGTTGGGCTCACGTAAGTGCTTTGCTTCTTTTGCTGTCTTGAACCTATTGACTAACTCTCTTTCAGATGACTTACGCTCTTTCTCTCCAATATGTTAACGCGAGACACTTCAAGTCGAAGGTCGATGTCATTGGTAACTTCATCCCTGGACTCATTTTCTCCAGTCTATCTTCGGTTATCTTGTCATCTGCATCATCTACAAATGGTCTGTGGATTGGCCGGCTCGCGGCCAGTCCCCCCCTGGTCTCCTGAACATGCTCATCTTCATGTTCCTTTCCCCCGGCACTGTGGAGGAAGAGCTCTTCCCCGGCCAGGCCGGTGTCCAGGTCGTCCTGCTGCTTCTTGCCGTCGCGCAGGTCCCACTCATGCTCTTCTTCAAGCCGTTCTATCTTCGCCGGGAGCACAACCGCGCCCGAGCTCTTGGATACCGCGGTCTTGGCGAGAACTCGCGAGTCAGCGCGCTCGAAGACGACGGCGATGTGAACGGTGGAGCCCGCGACAGCATAGCCAGCGAGGGTGAAGGTGTTGCCATGATCGCGCAGGACCTCGACGACGAAGAACATGAGGAGTTCGAGTTCTCCGAAGTGATGATCCACCAGGTCATCCACACCATCGAGTTCTGCCTTAACTGTATCTCTCATACTGCTTCTTACCTGCGTCTGTGGGCTCTTTCCCTGGCCCACCAGCAGCTGTCCATCGTTCTGTGGGACATGACCCTCGGCGGCGCCTTGAGCAGGAATCGCCCACGCTCCGTGTCATCATGATCGTCATTACGTTCTACCTCTGGTTCACGCTGACCGTCATCATTCTGTGTGTCATGGAAGGCACCAGTGCGATGCTTCACTCGCTTCGTCTCCACTGGGTCGAGGCCATGAGCAAGCATTTCATGGGTGATGGGTTGCCGTTCCAGCCGTTCAGCTTTAAGACGCTTCTTGAGGAGGATCCGGTCGATTGATTGTGATTCTTGTCTTTCTTTACTTCCCTTTTCCTTGCATTTGGATTCATCTTGCCTGTACTCTACTTTCCTGTGGGAATTGCTTGGATCTTAGATATTGCAGGGGCGCGTCGCCGACTTGTCGCTGTGATTGTGTACTAGACCCGAATATATATCATTCACTCGACTCGGTTTTAAGATGTCTATACTCCGTCGTATATGGAGGAGTAGACGAGAGCATTACGTGGACGCAGGTTATTTGAATTTTATAATTTTTTTGCATTACAGTTGATAGCTTTTAGATACATCTCATGATGGGCATGAATGGACATTAAGTAATCACATGAACTCCAGCCGAACTCCCGGCGACAAGAGTCGGGTATCCAGATCCAATCACTTATTTCTTGTATTGGTTGTAGGTGTCGACGATCTTCTGGACCTCATCCCTGGAGCCGAGGAAGACACACTGCGGTCGTGGATGTGCTCGGGGACGACGGTAAGCAGACGATCCATCTTGGAGTTGACCGCGAGACCGCCGGCGTTCTCGAAGATCATGGCCATGGGAGCGCACTCGTACAGAATACGCAGCTTGCCCTTGGGGCTCTTCGAGTCGGCGGGTAAGCGAAGACACCGCCATAGAGCAGGGTGCGATAGGCATCGGCCACCATGGAGCCGATGTAGCGGGCCGAGTAGGGCTTCTGGCCCTCGGCGGGGAACTTGAGCGAGTGGAAGTAGGCGTTGGTCCACTCCTCCCAGTACGAGGAGTTACCCTCGTTGACGGAGTAGATGGCGCGCTTGGCGGGGAGCTGCATGTTGGGGTGGGTGAGGATGAACTCGCCCAGCGAGTTCTCGAGGGTGAAGCCGTTGACGCTGCCGTTGCGCATGGTGATGACGAGCTGGGCGGAGGCGCCGTACATGGTGAAGCCGGAGGCGACCATCTCGGTGCCGGGGCGGAGGATATCGGCGGTGACCTTCTGGCCGAGGGTCTCGTCGGGGAGCTTGAAGATGCCGAAGATGGTGCCGACGGAGACACCGGCGTCGAGGTTGGAGGAGCCGTCGATGGGGTCGCAGACGACGGCGTAGCGGGCCTGCGGGTGCTCGTCGAAGATGATGGCCTCCTCTTCCTCCTCGGAGACGAGGATGCGGCACTTGCCGGAGGTGCGCATGGCGGAGATGAAGACGTCATTGCCGATCACGTCCAGCTTCTTCTGGTCGTCGCCGGTGGTGTTGGAGGAGCCGGCCAGACCGGTCGGTTGATCAGCGAGGCGCGACGGATGTAGTAGGCGATGGACTTGAAGGAGAATTGGAGCGCGTGGCAGAGGAGGCTGTACGGTTAATTAGTAAGTCTTCTTGGGTTCTTTTTGTTTTCGAATCGTGTAGCGTGTAGAGGAGGTATAGTTGGGCTGGGGGCGCGGGGAGGGCAGAAAGTGGGGGTCCATACGTAAAGTCACCGGTGGCCTCAGGGACCTTGGTCTGTTCTTCCGTCAGGAATCGCGTGAGGGTCACGATATCTGTGTTGATGTTCTCCTGTCCAACCGGAGGAGCGCCATTGCCGTTGGAAGCCATGGTGAATGTGAGGGGATGATGTCAATGGGGGAGGTAAGGGGAGAGAAGTATGCGCGGGCAGTGAGGGGAATGGTAGAATCGATCCCGGGGAATCTGGGGGGAAGGGCGAGTTAAAATAGTCCGCGACCTCGGTTCGACGGGGAAAGCAGGAAGACACGAGTATGCAGGAGGGTTGAGTTAGGAGAAGAGTCTCGTGGAGGTCGGTTTGGGTCGGTTCGGCGGAAGAGGAGGAGCAGGACAATGCAATTGACGATGCAGGCAACCCGGTCAGTCCGGACAGCACGGTAAATTTATACGACGAGTCATTTTCTGATCGTCTCCTATCCAGACGTTGCGTCAAGCACCTGCGCTGAACCAGGCAGGAGAATGTTTTGCCGGTGGGGACGGCGCAGGTCAGTTGAACGTCACAGCATCCAGGGTTTGACGCAATGGGATGTCATCCATTCTGCTGCCGCCTCCTTCGTTCCCGGCTTTTCCTCTTGCTCGCCCCCGATCCGCCCCGACATTCCCCCGCGGGTCTCTACACACTAGGTAGAGGCCTTAGTTCTGGGGTCGTGCCTGGTTCGCGCACCGGCCATCCTGGTTTTCCGGGATAAGGAGACTTTTGATATCATATCTCGTCCCTTCTTGTACAACCTCCGACACTACTCATGTCTTTATCATGCGCATGCGTGGACTTGCGTGGACATGCACGATAATCGCAGAGTAAATTCTTCCAGGTCACCAGATGCGGCAATTTCGCTCCCCCACGAATAGTTATCCATAGTATTCTGGGGCATCAGTCGTGTTCCTAAGAATTCGGTCTCGACCTCGTTCGGCTTTCTTTCCCCCGTTGCCGATCTCCATCTGCCCGTCAGCTGATGCGCCGAGTTTGTGCTGAGTCAGAGACCCTGATCGATACCTGAGGCAGCCATCACGTCGCTTATGTAAGGCCCCTCGCTAAGCCCGGCTAGTCCCAGGCGACGGGAAAACATCCGGCCGGGCTCGCCTGAGCTTGAAAAAGTCTCCTCGCGCGTTTTTTTCTCTCTCCTTCCACACACACCCAGTCACATCATTTCCTCAAATGTCGAGGATCATTCTCTCATCTCGGTCGTAGTCAATGGCTGTCAGGCTACCACAGTCTCAACCTCACTAACTGCATCCCTCTTGCAGCCCCCTCGTCCTGAGTGAGTTCACCTGCAACCTCTTCCCCTCCATCCAGTCTGTCCCAACAGGATGAAACACATAACCTTTTATTCAAACTAGAGTCTTTGACCCTCTGGGAATGAAAACTCGGTTTTGCACGTCAGTCTGATACATTTGACATGATGTCTTTGGTCACTCATGGCTGAGATTGGGAACCATCACTGACCAGCATCAATAGACTAATCCCCACTCTAGCTCACTCTTCGGGCCACTCCTATCTGTCATGGTATGCACATTCCCATCTTGTCTTCTTTCTCCCAACCTAGCATGATGCTTCTTTTTCAAATATATACGCTGGAAATTACCGACCGAGACCTTCGGGTCATGGACGATACAATTGGCTAATCTGATCTGCTACCCAAATCTACTGCTGTTATTCACCGCCACATCATTTGGATGTACATCTGCTAACAGCTTCAAGAATTCATAGTCTTCAAGTAGTCCCCTGGCTTCATTCCAGTGTCAAATGGTAAGAACAATCTCGATTTTTCTGCCATCACAACCTTTCGAAGATGAAGCGGCACTGGGCTCCGACGGCGTTTAGACAAAACGTCCGGTCCTGATGGATATGCCTTTTTTGCGGCAGGCCTAGAAAACCTCGCCCACTGAGATCTCCACGTTCACCACCTGTCATCCATCTCAGGCTTCAGCGGGAGGCTAATTCGCATGCCAAACGACAGCTCTCATCTAATCACATATTCCTTAGAACATGGACAAGGTAAACACTAATCCCTCCGTTCCACTGCCCACTGCATCATGATGAATACCTAGATGACGAGTCTTATTCGAGTTATCGATGCAGACACTATCTTTTAATACCATTCATGCTTTTCTGACTCGCATTTCAATGATCATCATTGTCGTGTCTCTGTTGAACCTTGCTAATTCGTTCAATAGAACCCCCACAGTTCGCCTGCTCAGCTTTAAGCTCCAGGGACGACAACCTGTACGTAGGCCTTTCGCCCCAGTCGCCGCCCCTTCTTCATGATGATATGACAAAAAAAAAGACAAGCATATGTCCAAGCTGGCTTTGCTGGCCGAGACGACAATCTGTCATGACTGATCAGTCAACGCATTGTTTATCTATTGCATCATTGATCATGGTGGATGCTGATTATTTGCGTACAGAACTGCTTGCAGTCTCTCTGGAGTGGCATCTGCCTGTAAACCTCGTAGCGTGAGTTCCACCCCCAATCTCCCCAGCATTTTTCCCTTCTTGTGATGATTTACTTTTTTTAATCACGACGGTCAACATAATCATTCATTGATGACCACCGCCTGTGACAGGGCATTGGATCTGATAACTTCTGTTTCCATACACTTGTTTAACCAGACTACATTGGAATGAGTGCTGACATGGTTTCAAGTGATTTCTAGATACCCATAATTTTGCGTAGTTAGAGCATCAATATTATCAATTATCAATATTCTTCTTGGACACTTTTTTTTGGCATATGTAGTTTACTCAAACAACGTCAAGCAGTTCTTGGCAGTTCCAATTAGGTTGAAAACAAGGCAGGCCGATCAGTGACATATCGTCTCACCGGCCAGCCATCGTGCTCGTCATGGTGGATATCGACCAAGCCCTACGACCCTCCAGGTATCGTCTTCGTGTTCACATGTCATTGCAGACGTCGATTGGTGCTTCTCGCTGAAAACAACCTAGGCTGATATTGACTAGGGGCATACTCAACCTGATTATGCGGTCGCTCAACTCTCGGGCTTTTCCCTATCTCAGTTGATCCACTTCATTGAAGAACCCCGCTTCTGACGATCATGTCTCATGCTCCTCAATACCAAAGGGAGATTACTTGTCAATGGCTTGAATAGCATGCTCGAGATGGAGACATCCCGACGATTGATACCTCGTGTTGGCCCCATGGGGATCTAATTCATTCGGCCGTCGGGATTGAATTTGGGACGAGCCTCCGCGAAAACCACCAATAATGCAGACATCGTCCAATCAAAAGAGCGGAATCTCCCAGTCGTATTGGGATCCTGGACTTTAATCCCCTGCCAACACTCTTGGTTGGTTTGAGCTACTGCACGCCCGGGTGCGACGGACCTGTGAGTGGCCAGCATTAAGCGCCAACACCACGCCGGCTGTGATGAGTTCTCCAAGGCTGCATCTTGTGGGAATCCCTCTCACCTCTGCAAACGACGCCCCCCGACACCCCAGCTCGACGTGGTCGGAAGCTATTTTTATCTCACATCCAGGTGGGACCCAGGCGAATGATCCCGTCGAACGGCTGATTTGACTCGTTTTTTTTGGATTCCTCCGGGCCATGCAAGCCTCTTCATTGTCCTTCGGTTGGCTTGTGTCGCAAGGAGCGAAATCTTGTATCACCGACGCTGCACACGCCGTGTTCTGCTTTCTTCCTTCGCTCTTCTCGCCACGCTCAGGCCTTGTGTGCGGGAGCCTCGCGCGCTCTTTGTCTCGCTGTTGGGTCCGACTCGAATCTCTTTCCCGCACGCCGCCGGAAGTCATGGCTTCTCGCTCGGTATGAATAGGTACGCCCTGCACCTCCTCGCGCCCACACGCGTTTCCTTCCCTCCCTCCTGTCGTGAGAAGTGAGGAAGACTGACCGTGGGTGGTGGATAGTCGGTGGTCTCCAAGTAATGCTGGCGATGAGCCGTATGGTGTATACCCTCCCCACGGCTGGTCCACTCCCCATGCGAACAATCCCGCCAGCAATCAGCCATCACCCAGACGTCGAGACCATGCGATACAGCCACCTCCATTGACAACTGCGTTTAGTGGTCATCAAGTCCAAGGGCTCGGTGTTGCATTTGGGCCGGGTTACGCATCGACTCCTCTTTCAACCACCTCTCTCTCTAGCCCGTTCATTCAAGGCCAGTCCCCTGCGGTCAATTCTCCTGGTGGTGCTGCACTTGGAGCATCTCCCATGGCGTCCAGACAGTACAACGTCCCTTACAATCCCCAGGATTGGGGGCCAGTGAATGGCGGACCTATTCACCAGACGGGGCAGTCTTCTTATCCACAGAACAATAATAGCATGCTGCGGATCATGACGCATCGATCAGCTGGGCCGCATACAGGTGCGTTCTGGCTCCTTCTTTTCCTTCTCCCCAGATATTCTTTGAGTTTCATTGGTCATCTTGAACACGTATTGACCGGAGCTGGTCGACAGACGCATCCCTATCTCCTCCCCCTCCGCCATACTCCCCACCAAGTCAACCCCCGCAACAACAGAGAGAACATGTCAACCAAGCGACTCCAGTCAGAAGCTCCGCGTCCCCTAGTGCGGGCCCTTCACCGTACCACGGCGCCCCCCATCATGGCTCTGAACCACCAGTTGAGTATCGACAGCAACCTATCCCTCGTACGCGTCCACTGTCCGTGGTTCAAATGGGCGACCCGAATCATAGCAGACAAATGTCGCTTCCACCACCTCCCCCGCTACCACAAGGCGCTGGCACATCTTCCCGATCATCGTCGCATAGCAGAGCAGATACATATCGAGAACATTCCGGTTATGGCGGAGGGTCAAGACCATACATCATGGTATCCCCAGACCACCAACAATCACCCCATATGACCAGCCAGAATCAGATAGTGGGTTCTTTCCAGGGGGATGAATCGGTACGGCCTCCCTCCTCCCGACGTGCCGTCTCGGCTGGTCCTGTGGTCGGCAGTGCGAGCACTTCTCGGGCCACAAGCCAGTCTCGGAGTCAATCGCCCCAAACCCAAGGCTGGGAGCCGGGAATGCCGCTTCCGCCGCCGCCACCAGGGCCTCCTCCTGCGGCAAGGTCACAAAGTGTCAATGGTCTGTCTGGGACGTCATCGCGCAATTCACAAGCCGCAGTGAGGACATCCAAGACACGTCCTCCTCCCGTTCTGGGTACCGGGTTGGATAGCATCCCGCCTACGCCAGCCGGGTGGGTGGATGACGCATCTGCAAACAATCGGCAGAAAGATAAAACCCCACTCACCATCGACACCACAAGTCCTTCCATCAATCGTCCCAATGGAGGCCAAGCTGAGGCCAGTGATGGGCACCAATCGATCCAGAACTCTGCCAGCAGTGGACTTTTCCGCAGCCCAGCTATCCGGGACACAAGCGCCAAAGGCATCCGTGAACGTCGAGTCGAACGACGTAATCGGCAGAGCCACGTATTTGATGAGTTTAGTGCCGTTTCCACAAGCAGTAACCCATGGGCAGAGGCATTGGATCAAGTGAAGCCATCGAATCTGGTGCTTCAAGATGGAAACGATGCGGCCGAGATTATCAATCAACAACAATCTTCGGTCCGGGGAACACCCCGCAGCAATTACAGCGCTGGGTCTGACGGCCAACAGACCGGTTCGCGATCTCGAGCCAGTTCTACGGGCTTGTTTTCCAATCGATCCTCTTTCTCAACTCCCAGGGCCGAGTCCAGTCCGTTCGGGCAGCCAGTTCGATATGCACAAACACCGCCATTCTCACCTGGCACTGAAAAACTGGCATCTTCGAAGGGTACACCCCAATCACTACCCCCGAAGGCGCTCCCAACTCCACCTCTCCAGTCGACACAAGATATGCGCTCTCCATCCCGGCCAGGTTCTCGATCAGAACGTCCCATATCACATATACTACATTTACCGAATGATGAACCCGTATCAGCGACCTCACCATTGGCCCCACGACGGCTTTCATCAGGGCAAGGACCATCTCTGGACTCTATTGTCCATCAAGACGTCCAGTTTGTACAGAACGCGATCCAGAGACACAAGGCTTTCATCGAGAAGGAAGCCAATGCTGCCGACGAAAATGAGGCTTTCAAGATCTTTACAGAATATATGATCGTCGAATCCGGGATCCGGCGCGAGAAATATGCAAAGCTCTGGAATTCGGGTTCATTAGATCTGGACACCGTCCGTCGTTCGCTGTTTGAAATACCGCCCAAGCCCATCGTCGAACTTCCAGCTACGAATTCAAGAGCCCCTTCTTTATCAAGACAGCCGTCTCGGGGTGCCGGCCCCCGCTTAGACATCCCCCAATCCCGTCCTGAATCGGCGTGGTGGAACAACTACAAACCATGTCTGTCCCCCATCGCTAGTCTCAGCATGAGCAACGATGAGATGAGCTCGCGTGGTCGAGCCCCCAGCCGCTGGTGGGAGTCCAAGTCCAGTAGTGAGGGAGGAGAACGACGAATCCCGCGCACCAAGCGAGAGTCGAAGTACATGGGATTGCCTCGCGAGGCATTGCAATGGAATCAGGGCCGCCCTGTGGATGCTGAGAATCCAGGTCACGCATACGAGTCTACCAATCTCCAACAGGGACCCTACGGACCTGATGAATATCCGCCCGAGAAGGTCGGTTGGCACGAAGACCCCTCATCCTCTGATTACGCCAGTACTGTGGGACATTCCGCCTACGGACAGTCTGTGGAGCAACATAAGATGGACGTATCGCGCCTCATTACGTTGCCGCCACCTTACCCCCGACACCATCCAGCCGTCAACAACAGCCACCCAGACCTGGTCGCCTATCGCACGGTGGTCCGCTCGATCAGCGACCTCTCAGAAGTCAAAGCGACACGACAGCGGTATACAAGTGATGTGGAAGGATTACGACAAAGTCACAAAGAGCGGCTCCGACAGGGTCGCCGCGAGTTTAAGGCCAACATTCAAAGCCAGATTGAACAGGGCAGTCTTTCCTTCGCGGAAGCGGCGGAAGCGGAGGCGGCGTTGATCGTGGAAGAAAACCAGCGAGAGCGGGATCTAGCGAAACAGGAACTGGATTCTTTCCAGGACATGGTCTTTAAGCCCCTGCATTCTGTGCTCAACGAACGAATCAACAAGGCCACGGCCTGTATTGACGAGCTACGAGGCAAGTTGTTTGATGATGCGCATCACGGGACGCCGGACCAGACGCAAGAAGAAGGAGATGAGAAGCCAGAACTGCTAGAAAAGCTGACGCAGCTCAAATGGCTCTTTGAGGCGCGCGAGCAGCTGCACCGCGAGGTGTATGATCTAGTCAGCGACCGCGACGAAAAGTACAAGGCAGTGGTACTATTGCCGTACCAGCAAAAGGCCAACGACGAGAAGATTCGCGACACAAACGCTTTCTTCGTCAAGGATGCGCTGGACCGCCGGGTGAACTACGAATCTAGTGCGCTCACGCGGCTCGAGTCCTTCCTTGATACGGTTGAAGAGAATGCCGCGCGCGGGTGGAGGTCCAGCTATCCGCCTTCTGGGACATTGCCCCGTCGCTCCTGGCTTTGATTGAGCGTTTCCCGCGACATCGACGGGTTCCAGATCCAGATCCCGGCGAACGAATACGAGGAGAACCCGAGCTACCACCGACATCCACTCCAGTACCTGTACACGCTGTTTGCACGCGGAGAAATCCAGTTACCAGTACATCGAGTCGCAGACCAATCTGTTCTGTCTGCTGCATGAGGTCAAATCCGCGGTCATGGCGCCAATTGCAAGCTCGTGGAAGCGGAGCGTACGCGTCAGGGCGAGTCGGAGGAGGTAGTCCGTCGGGAGATGCAGGAACTGCGTGCGGATGAAGAGCGAGCGTTGACGGCCGACCTCAAGGATAAGGTTGCTACGGTGGAAGGACAGTGGGCGGAGGCTCTAGGAAGTGAAATTCAAGGGGTCCGGGAGCGGGTGAAAAAGCAACTGATGCAGGAGGATGGGTGGGAGGATCTGGAGCGACTCGAGGAGGCGTAATGCGATGATACACTTAGTGATGAACGAGGATGACGAAATGATACCCCAACGCTCGCTACATGACTTACTAAATGCATACATACTTGAATCTCCCCAATTCGTTTCAGTCGCCACAAGATGTTAATGTACAGAAGAAGTTTGTATGGGGGTAGTCTCCAAATCTCCATGGAGCAGCACGGCCCCTATCGCACCGAGTTGCCGTGATAACCCCCAGTGTCCGATGCGTCCTAGAAGATCCACATATCGACATGTCGTGCTGCATTCTGAGGGCACCGGCTTCTTCTGCTGGAAATCCTGCGCCTCGAAAAGAAGCTTTCCACAACTTATACCAAGATGTTTCAACTCGGGATATTCCGTCGAGCCAGTCGTCCTCTGCTCATATGTATCGTCCCTTTTACCAAATTTGATATAACAAACCAGACGATGAGCGCTCGGAACAGGACGCGGGGGACATGGATTGCCGGTTCGATACCCACAGGCAACGCTTCCAATAGATGGAGGAGTAGGACTGCATGAATCGCACATCTCAATCCGTCTGGAGAGTTGGCCCATCCGCTTGCATAACCGATATGGTGTTGTGCCTCCTCATAACCCTCACGCCCGAGGCCTGTTCTAAGCGATCCAGATCAGCCAGAAGGCTTATAAAGTTGGCGTGCCAGACCGCCTGCAGACAAAATTTGTCCACCTGCGGCGGATACGATCGTTTCAACGATTGAAGATGGCGGTCGTAAAAAGCAATCAATTTCGGCTGAAACTTTGTCAATAAATCTGCTCTGTCCTCCAGAAATTTGCAACCGCTGATGGCCGAGCTCAGACCGGCTAGCTCAATGTATGTGCGGAAACCGATCGACTAGTCGAAGGATTGGTCAAAATCCGGGATTGTTCGGCTCGATATCGCACCGCGTGGCTCCAAGCTTGCGCTGTCGGTGCCATCCAGATGTTGTCATCTGATACTGTGTCGAACGATGAACGTCGGAGCAGAGGGTCATCGAGTAGGAGTTCGGAGAGCTCAGCGTCTAGGATGGAGACGGCAGCCCAGAGTCTGGATAGAACTTCGTTATTGCTCGTCCATTAGATAGGTGAGCGTTGCATCGGACACTCACCTGGCTTGTTCTTCTGCCTGTGCCCAGGCTCTCCATGTTTGCTCTGGTGCACGTTCAACGTCTTCGAGGTTGATCTGGTCAATTGCGCGATGACCGGGGAAGAAGTTCTTCCTTTTTGCCCACTGAGGCTGCTCTTAGCATGTACACTATGTGGATGGGTAGATAGGGCTCACTGTGATGACTGTCCCGTGGAAGGTCTGTACAGTGAGAAGGTCCTTTGGCCGCTATAAGCTGGGTGAGTTGTCATGCATACATCGAGTATGTAATCTGGGGCTTGCTTACCCCATTCAACATGCCGAAGGTCTGTCCGATCAAAGCTGCTTGCACCATAGACAGGCTTCGGATTTCCCTCGCGTCATATATGTTTCCCACTGCTCCCGTCAGCAAATTGTGCTGGGGACCTGTTGCGGGATATATCACGCACCGAAGAGAGGATAGCTTTGTTGAGAGTTTCGAAGATTCGAATCCCTTGTTGAGTTGCATTGCTTGAGCCCAGGAAGAGGCTACCCATCGAACAGATTGATAGTAGTAAGAGAGACCTTTTTACCGAAGGGCGAAACGTCGGTTGGTGTATGATAGGAAATATGTCGTTGAAGCGGGTGAAATACATGCGGATGCACATATTCTAATCCAGTAAAAATGTTATTAAAGACATGGAGCATTCTGAAGTATACAGGCCTGCATACCAAGAATTCAGTAGATGGTAGCGGCTCCGTTGTGACGGGGACACGCTGCTGAAGTCGTTGAGCCAGATTCTCCCGATCCACGTCGTCGATTTGTGTGCCGTCTGGCTTGCCACCGGGCGTGTCGTAGCCGGTCCCAATACCATCAATGAATGTATACCAACGTCGTCGGACCAAATCTTCCTGTCGTCCAGGCCCAGCACCAGATGTAGGCGCGCCGATAGACTGCGGGGTCAGAGAGGGGGTTCCACGGGGTAACCTGGGGGCTGGACATTGGATTGCATGGCGGAGGCGATGACTGATGCATTGAAGGCGTTCAGATCAAAGTCATCATCTGCGAGCCATGTGGAAGGTTGGGACATCCAGTCCACGGGCCAGGGGGAGAAAGTACCCGGCTGGGGAACATCTGGGTTCGGTGGACTGGCGGCTACGTCGCCGAGGAGAAACGGTTCAGGATGTGTCTGAGTGGTACCCATCTCTGTGGCCATCGGGAGGTGGAACACGGTGAGCCAAGGCCATGACTGTGAGACTGGTAAGTAGCTGAGGAGTTCATCTGTGGCGTGGTGAGCGTAGGCCCGGGGAGTTGGGTCGGGTCCTTCCCCACGGGGGAGTCTTCTGCACCTCCGATTGCGGGGCGACGCCATGGGACCGCGCATGCCGAAGGAGAGAATCACTACGAGACCGTCAGCGGGATTCGTTGCACCGTTCGAAGCTTGACGCACTAGCGGGTGAAGGACTTTGTACATGCAGTGCAGGAGAAGGGCTTCTCGCGCGTATGGCGTCGGACATGGCGGGCTAAGTGATCTTCTTTGGAGAAGGACTGGGCACACCAGGGACATATACGCTCACGTCTCCTGCGCGAGTGGACCGGCATTTTGCATTGGATTGCATAACCTGAATGCTGGTGGGAGGTAAAGGGAGGACAGTGGTGGGGAGTTGAACGAAGGTCCCGCCGTCCCGCCGGTCCCGCCGCGAAGCCCTAACTCACTTGCCAGCTTCCCCGCGAACCAGACTGCGGGGGCCAATGGCTGCATACTCCCAGCCTGGGTATTTAGATCTAGACGTAGACTTATCGACACTTCCTCTGCTTGAGCATCAGTCAATCGAAATGGATCACCACGATTGGGAGACGACGGATGTCCTCATTTGCGGCTGTGGGCCGACAGGCGCCATGTTGTCGGCCTACCTGGGCCAGATGCACATCCCCAACGTCGTGTTGGAAAAAGAGGCCGAGATCACAACTGATCCTCGAGGCATCGCTCTGGATGAAGATGGCATTCGAATCTTGCAGGGAGTCGGCTTGTACGACTCCATCTATACGGAGATAGGAACCTGTATGATGCCTTGTCCCCTGATCCCCAAAAGGCCTCTGGTTAAATGGTTCGATAGGTATGGGAAAGTTCAACTTTATCAGCGGGGTCCACACGGATCTGGCCAAGAGTCCCTTCCTTGCCATGGACTACAATACGGTAGGCTGTATCTCTGTGCTTGCTTCTGGGAGATGCTAATGTCTTCATAATTAGACAACTGGAGGAACCGGTCATCCTGGATATATCTGTCATAAACAACCAATACTGGAGAAGAAGCTGAGGGAGGCAATGCCTACCTCTTACTGTTCCCTCAGAGCAGAATCAACAGTAGTTGATCTTCACGAAGACGACAAGTGGACGTATTGCACCTACCAAGATGCCAAAGGAACGAAGCAAAAGATTCGCGCGCGATTCTTCGTGGGCACCGACGGGAAAACAGGATATACACGGAAACATTACCTCGAAGGAAAGGGGGTTCATATGGAGAAGGTGACGGAGTGAGTAAACCACTCAATGGAATTCCTCGGGCTATCATGTTGACTTCGTCAGCGTCTTCTATGATGAAACATGGGTGGCGCTGAACTGGAAAATTACTCCTCCCACCCCTCAGAGCCATCCAGATTTCCCTCTTTGGAAGCAAGGATATACACCAGAGCAAGTGTACGACACATTCTTCCCCAGGGATTCCGCTTCCTCTGCAACCCGGATCGTCCGGCGGTCTGTGGTCGTTTTGGACTTCCGATGATCGCCTTTGGAGATTTGAGTTTTTTGTTCGGCCAGAAGAGGATGGACATCACTTGGCCACGCGTGAGATGATCCCAAAAATTGTCTTCCCTTACATCACGCATAGTGGCAGCAAATTCGGGTGAGATCCTAGAGCCCTAGATCTTCCTAGATTTCTAACCTTGCAGGTTACCTAACGATGTGCAATTTCCGGAGGATTGTATCAACATTTTGAGATCTCGCCCTTTCGCATTCTCTGCGCGCAGTTGCAATGTCTGGGCTAAGGACCGAGTTGTTTGTGTGGTGACGCAGCTCATGTTTTTCCTCCATGTAAGCTTCTCGTCCAATGTGCTATGGTTCCTTGTTTCTCATGACTATAGTTGGCGGCCAAGGCATTGCCTCCGGATTCCGTGATGCCATTTCATTGGCATGGCGTCTTGCTATGTTGTGTCGACACCATCCTGACGACACTCAGGTCCACCAGGACGTTCTACGAATGTGGTACCTCGAGCGCAAGCAACAGCTAGAGCAGTCCCTCGCAGCGACGATTGAAAACGGAAAGTTTGTCACCGAAAGCCAGCCACTGAAAGCCTCCGCAAGAGACTGGTATTTCTGGCTCGTCCAGCTCGTTCCCAGCTGGAAGCGTCAGCTTGAACAGGGCCGGCGTCGAGAAGGTCTCGTCCGTTATAAACATCTGGATGGAATGCCATTCATTCCAGAGCTGAATGGAGGCCTCAATCTTCCTCAGGTATACGGCAAGAGGAGGAACGGAGAGGTGGTTTTCACCGACGATATCATTTTTCACTCGCAGCCAGGAGGACTTTTCCATCTGTTCGTGTACCTGCGCAATGATGAAGGACTTGGTAATGTGCAAAAGGAGCTGCGCGACGTCGAGCAGCTATCCCAAGGCACTTTACTTTCCCAAAACGTTCCTATCATTGTTGAGAAGATCAGCGCGGGCATCGAAGACCCAAACGTCATCCAAGTAGCCACCGGTGAGGAGTTTGCGAAATCTCCCCTTTGCAATCAACGGCCCGCGCCCATACTTTACGACCCATTCGCCCTCCGCAAGGAGGTTCGTGGGAGGTATTGTATTGTTCGGGCTGATCGCTTCGTTTTTGCCGCCTGCGATGATACAAACACACTACATGCAGCGGTTCGCAGCATGCTCAATTACTTGCACCAGACGAACTCCGGAAGCGATACTCGAGATTCTTGTTGTTAGATATGTATATATTAGAATTATAGCAGTTATATAGAACAGTCACATCATGGCTATACTATAACACTTGTTCCTACGACAGACTTCACCCAGTTGATCGAGGATGGCAACACTAGATCTGAGGCAGCATAGATCCCTATAGAGGCTAGCACATAATTTCTCATGCGAAAGTGATATTTATCTGCAATTCTTTAGAGCTGTCCACTCACACTTGGTGTCGGTGAAGTAATGCGGAGGTGTTTTGCGGGACCTGATGCCGCGGGACCTCTGGTGAACACTGTACAGCGGTGCGGGACCTGCATTCTCAGTGCATTACCCTCCAATTCTAGTCTATGAAGCGGAGAGATCAGTCGGTGGGACAGCTACAGACAATGCATAATATAAACAGCGAAGTAGACGAACCGTACGAAGTACCTGCACTGCTTCATTATCAGCAAAATACCTAAAGTCGTCCATCACTGGAAACAACATGACGCAGGTATCATCCCTAATCATCCTCGAGACTTCAATGATATTTTTTGTTGATGACCAGACATAGTCCGATAGAGTAGCTCCCTGTCATGGGGCATCGATTCCCGATATAACCGCAATTGGGCCCGACCAAGAGTCCATTGCCACTTGGAAAGAAAGATGCGGCATCCAAGCCGACAAGCAAATCCGCCTGGTGAGGCTGGTGCATATGCGATACCAGCATCCCAATTTGGAGGAAATTACTACTTTCCTCCAAGGTATGTATAAGCACATCCTTGTTGGTGGCGATGTGTACTGACCCAGCGTGTAGATTTTGGCATGTACATTGCCAAACGAGCCGATGATCAGATCTGGTATCGCGGTTATGGCGTCGACCAGTACGTTTACTACGCCAAAAAGGGCGAGAAAAAGTTTCTCGGGGGGACATACGAGGTAGAGTCGTACGCCGACTTGGAAAGGTTTGTATCTTTTAGTCTGTCGTGAGAATTTCCTTACTGACAACAACAGAGCTGCACAGCTTCCCACCGGTTCCGCTATTCATGAGCTCACCGACGCGCCTGGCGGTGGACATATAGCCACGATCACGGACCCTGAAGGATACCCAGTCAACTTGATATACGGCCAGGAGCCTGCCAAACCGGGTGACTATCCCAAAAGCTTGGTCTTCAACACCGAAGTAGAGAAACCACGAGTACGCCAGTTTCAGCGATTTGTCGAGGGGCCTGCACCAGTTCACAAGCTGGGTCATTTTGGCCTCTGTGTGAAAGACTTCCCTGCAATGGTCGCCTTCTACACGACAACGTTCAATCTGGTTCCCAGCGATTTCCTCCATGTCGGGGAAGGATCGGAGAAGAAGAATGTTGCCCTCTTTGCGCACATTGATCGAGGACGTGATTATGTGGATCATCACACGTTCTTCATGAGCACCAATAGCACCAGCCATGTCCACCATTGCTCCTTCGAAGTGCACGATTTCGATACGCAGAAGTTGGGCCATCAATGGCTTGCGAGCAAAGGCTATAGTTCTGTATGGGGAGTAGGACGGCATATCTTGGGCTCGCAGATTTTCGATTACTGGTGGGATACAACTGGAAACATGATTGAGCACTATGCCGATGGCGATATTGTCAACGAGGAGACTCCCATTGGATATGGACCCGCAGGAATGCCTCGTTGGCTATCTGGGGACCGGATGTACCAGCATGGTTCCTCAAGTGAGATCACTGCAGGTCTACAGTCATAGGTAGTTAACGGTGGAAAATAGAAATACATTGCTCACTATACAAAGCCCCCAAAGTACTGTAAACTTTATACACGGCAGAACATATAGTGAGGTGTATTTTGGGCCTTGTTTAAACAGATGGTCTGCTAGTGAAATAAGAGAAAAGATCTGCGATACCATGGTCAATCTCCTTAAACACACAGAATAGATGACAGATGCACGCTCAACTTTTACTTTCATTGAATGGTTCCTTACTCTTGAAACGCTGCATTATGGACCAGAATATCCCGCAAAAGACAGACAACTCCACGTCCCGCGGGACCCCCGTCCCACCGTCCCGCTCACTCGGATGGGGTAAGAAGTACTGCAGAGCATCCGGTAGGTAAATATAAGAAGCCATGTGAATGAGGTACTTCCCATGGCAACGCACACCAAAATGGCTCCCTGGACGCATCTGGTACGTTTCATCGCCGTTGAGGACAACCATGTCCATCTCGGCCAATTGGTCAACACCGAGCGTGATGTGGGAAAGGACAGTGTCAATGGCGTTGATATTCCGGTTTACCTGATCATGGGAACCATCTTCGATGGCCGAGTTACCGATCAATCATGCATGTGAAGCAGGTAATTGATCTCACGATTTCTTGCATGTGTGATACGGACGCTGACCTCAATATCAGATCCTCTCTCCCGTCAGCGCAGAGCAATGCGACTACATCCGCTGCTTGGGCTTGAACTATCTCGACCACGCCCAGGAAGCCAATCTCGCCCTTCCTGAGGTTCCTATTCTTTTCACCAAGCCACGATCTGCACTTGCAGACCCGTATCCGGCTGCCATTAACGTTCCCAAGTGCGCCCAGGACGGCACGAGTGACTATGAATCTGAATTGTGCGTTGTGATCGGTAAAACTGGACGAGATATTCCAGAAGAGGAGGCATTGGATTATGTCCTCGGCTATACCGCTTCCAATGATGTGTCTGCTCGTACCTTGCAGCTGAAGACTGCTCAATGGTCCTTCTCGAAGGGTCTGGATGGAAGTTGTCCCATTGGTATGTCATTCAACCCGTTTTTCTGTCAAAGCATAGGGCCTAGATAGATGCTGATGGTGATCCGATGCAGGCCCAGTCCTTGTTTCGCCATCGGTGATTGGGGATCCACAGACGCTTCGTATCCAAGGAATTCACAATGGAGAAGTTGCACAGGATGGACACACTAAAGACATGATTTTCTCCATCAAGAAGCAGATCTCCTATCTGTCGCAAGGGACCACCCTGGAGGCTGGAACCATCTTCTTGACTGGGACACCGGCGGGAATCGGATATTTCAAGAATCCGAGGGACGTGCTGAAGGATGGCGACGAGTTTTCCGTGTGTATCGACAAGATCGGGACGTTGACGAACAAGGTGCGGTATGAGTGAGTGGCCTACGAGTGTATGAGAGGGACCATGGCAATAGAATGGATGGAGAATCGATATAGATCTGTATGAGATGTCCTGGTATACTCCTGGAAAGGAAACTAAGACGAGGCTAAGATGTTCTCGGTAAGACCACGTGACCGCACGGGAAGTGGCCGATTCGGGCAATTCTTCTAGAGCTTTCCTTCCGAATCTCCCATTCTTCCTTCCCTATTTTTCTCGCCTCGCGGGTTCGGGGTCGTCGTTTGCCTTTTAAACCTCCCCCATCCCCTCTTTCCTCTTCCCTTGGCTCCCCATCACTACATTTCTTTCCTTCTTTCTCTCCTACTTCACGTCCACCAATCTTCCTGGCTGGACGTTCCTCCTGCTCACTGTAAGTTCCCAATGCTTCTCCCCTTCTTCCCCTCCAACCCCTCCATGCACCACACCACACGCCGGCTTCGTAGCCTGCCCTCCACCGCCTCCTTTTCAAATGATGAGATATCATAGCTGGCACCAGTCAAGAGGGAGATAAGATTTCGGTCTTCATCTTCATTGCTGATTAGCTCCTGTTCCGGGAACGCTACCTGGATCCTGAGAAACTTCCACTCATTTGCTACTCAATTCATCACTTCAATTGTCGGGATATGTGACTAATGAGTTATCAGAACCTACCTAGCTTTGAACACGTTCCGTCTCCGTCGCCGCAGTCGCGCTAGACAAACTCTTCCCCCCACTTATCTCGCGAAGAAGACCACAAGAATTCCCTCTCCGGTTCCATTCTTCTGCACATAGCACACCCCATTAGCTTCTTCCATAATAAATTACTTTATAAATCTCCGTCATCATGGTTCTGCACAACCCCAACAACTGGCACTGGGTGAACAAGGATGCCTCCGCATGGGCTAAGACCTACCTGAAGGAGAATCTTTGCGTGCTCTCCGCCGAGGAGAACGGTGTCACCGCCAAGATCTCGAACCTACTGTCCATGGATGGCGACGTAGATGTCAGCCAGCGGAAGAACAAGGTCATCACCTTGTTCGACGTCAAACTCCAACTAGAGTACGAAGGTTGGTGACCGACTGGAGATGTAGACCCCTCGGACCGCCGGCTAACTCCCTTCGACAGGTAAGAACAAGGATGAGGAGTCGGTCAGTGGCACCATCTCCATCCCCGAGGTGGCCCACGATACGGAGGAGGACGAGTTTGTTGTATGTTTTATTTCTCCTAGCTCCCGACAACCACATTGTAGGAGGTCCGGAAGCTAACGGGCTCGTAGTTTGAGATTGAGAACTACTCGGATTCCGCTTCGAAGCAGTCCGTGAAGGACTTGGTCCGGTCGAAGCTGCTTCCCCAACTCCGATCCGCGCTGGTCAAGCTCGGCCCGGCTCTGATCGCGGAGCACGGCAAGGACCTCCAGCATGCCCCGGGCGTTAACCCGTCCAGCGGCTTCGCTGCTCCCAAGTACCACCCTCAGGCCAAGAAGGAGCCTGCTGCGGCCCCGACTACCACCACCACCTCGACGACTGGCAAGGCGTCGGTCAACACCACTACCGTCACTGCCTCGGATGAGTTCCGTACGACCGCTGAGGAACTGTACAACACCTTCACCGATCCCCAGCGGATTGCGGCGTTCACTCGGGCCGCCCCTCGCCAGTTCGAGGGCGCCCAGGTTGGCGGCAAGTTTGCTATCTTCGACGGCAATGTGACCGGCGAGTTCACCAAGCTCGAGAAGCCCAAGCAGATCGTCCAGAAATGGCGATTGGCTCAGTGGCCCGAGGGCCATTTCAGCTCTCTGGAGATCAACCTCGACCAAAACGATGTCGACGGTGTTACCCAGATGCGGGTGACCTGGACCGGCGTTCCTGTTGGCCAGGAAGATGTCACCAAACAGAACTGGGAGGTCTACTATGTCCGGAGCATCAAGCAGACATTCGGGTATGTTTTCTCCCTTGCTTTCCTCCCCGACTCACCTGGTAGCCAAAATTGCTTCCTTACATTGTGCCATATCAGGTCGCAATTTTCGTCTAGGAAACAGTTACTGACGGCTTTCTTCGTTCTTCTTCTCGCTATAGGTTTGGCACTATTCTCTGATCGCGTGCGCCAAGCTTTGAGTGTGGCATGAGTTAATAGACCAGTGTCGAAGGAAGGGCGGAACGGCGACCGAAATCCATCCCTGGCTACGTCCTCAACGCGTCCTGTAGGGGCGGGCGTCTACCACACGTTTGGGACGGATTAAATCTGGATTTCTGGAAACATAACAATTCTATACTACGCGCACAACCTCATTGGTCTCCTATGATACTTCCTTTTTTCCCTGTGTTTTTTTTCCTTTGGTAATGAGGGTACGGTCGGATGATTACACGATAGAAATCTCGATGAATAGAGAAGAGCAACAGAATATTTTGTAAAGACACATTAATGAACTAACTTATACGATTCAAACTGAACAAAAGGAAGGAAGATGGGCCGTTTACTAAATAGTTCTCATGGATCGTACTCTTGAATTCGTTATATCCTAATCTTTTTCTAACCATTTATTTGGATACCCAATAGATAAGAAATCGTGATATAGTTAGTTCTCATCAGAGGCCAACGAACATTTACAGAGTCTTCTCGATCATCTCAATGCCGTAGTCCTCCTTGAGGGTCTTGAGAAGAGGGGCGCAGATGTCCATGGTCATGGGAGCAATGACACCCTGTTTTAGTTAGTTGCCGCATTTATATCAAGGGGGGAAGCGCCCCCTCACGAGAGGGAAGGGAGAACATACCTTCTTGTTGTGGTGCCGTCAAGGACAAGCTTCACGGCAACACCACAGGGAACACCGACGGTCTTAGCCATGGCAGAGATCCTCCGACAACACCGTACTCGCACAGGGTGCTGGTACGGGTCTCGGTGGAGCCATCCTTGTGCTGGATGCCGAACTTGTGCTGGAGCATGACGAGATCGCGCTCGGTGGGGCCGTACTGCATCTTCTGCTCGAGGGTGGGCGCAGAGGGTGTCGAGGGGGTTCTCGCGGGGAGAGACCTTCTCGTCAGAGAAGAGGCCGATCCAACGGAGGCCGGAGATGATGCGGTTGCGCTCATCGTTGTTGGCAAAGTTGCACTTGGAGGCGATGGCCCACTCGAGGTCCTGGGTGGAGTTGGAGGTCGCGCCCAGGATCTTCTGGGTGGCGTCCTTCCAGGCGATGGGGGTCGAGAGAGCGAGGAAATCGCGGGGCTCGTCGGAGAGGAAGCCGATGTCGACGAGGGTCTGATCATCTCCGGAAGCCCTGGTAGCGGAGGGTACCGCGGACGACGGTCTGCGCCTCAGGGATGCCGTAGCGCTCGCGGAAGGGGCAGGAGTCGCGTTGGGGTATGCGACGAAGGCGAAGCCCGGGTAGATGTAGTAGGGCTTGGCCGTGGCCATGAGGTCGGGGCCGGCGACGCTGAATTCCTCGCCGTCCTTGTAGAACTTGGCGGCGTTGCGGAGCGCAAGGAGCACACCGCGGCTGGACCAGGAGAACTTGTAGCCGAGCGGGTTGTCGGAGCATTCTGGGGCGGGGAGACCACCGCAGTAGGAAGGAAGGAGTGATCTTGCCGCCCTCGTTGTGGACCTATCGTGGGTAGTTGGTTAGTCGGAATGAAGAGGATTGTAAGTATGGAGCGGTTTACCTCGGAGATGGTCTTGACAGCGTACAGGTGATCGATACCCTAGCTAACGGTCAGCACGATGATTCTCTGGGTGTGTCAAGTAGGGTAGGTACTGACAGGATCCAGACCAATCTCGTTCATAACGTGATACCGGCCTTCTTGCACTCCTCATCGAGCTCCATCATGGCAGGGAGACATAGGACGTCGTGACGACGTGCTTCTTGGTGCGGATGGCAGACTTGATGACCAGAGCGTGGAAGTGTAAGGGATCAGGGAGATGGCCAGGTCGACCTGCTCCATGGCCTTGTCGAGGGCGGCGGCATCGTTGACATCGAGGGCGATGGCCTTAGTGTGAGGGAAACCTTCGCAGAGCTTCTGACGCTCTCAAGGGTACGGCAGGCTGTCCGACAGTGAGTTGAGTGCCCAAATCTTCTGGTCGTCGCGGGGTCGGAAGTCTTCCGAGGACGAGAGAGGGATGTCCGGGCGGGGGCATCGAAATTTATTTCGCCATTGTCGGTGCTGGGAAGGGGACATGACATACCAACGGTGACGTTGACAGCGGCCTTGCTCAGGACCTCGACGGTGGGCTTGGTAACTAAAGTGGAGCATCACGATGTGTCAGTTGGGAGGACTTGGTGCGCACACAGACTTTTTGGTATACAATGCGGGGCAGTGGTGTGTGGGATGAGAGGCCTGGATGGTAAGGGCAATTGGCGGGCGGAGGGAAGATTTGACATACCGAAACCAGAGCCGAGCAGAAGGACGTTACGACCAGCGACGGAAGACATTTTGAATGGATGGAAGATGAGGAATGGGGAAGAGGAAGAGAGAGGGAGAGTCGACGGAAATTGAGTCATTTGCTTTGGGCCTCCGCGTCCCCGCCGACTGCGGGAGGGTCACGTGGGGTGCGGTATCGGAGAGGAACCCGACAGCATCCAGATGGAGTACTTTGTATGTACTATGTACGAGGGCATCTCTCATTGAAACAGCCATGTACAGCTCGTACACACCCCAGGAACGGCCCTCCAATCAGGGTGATAGTAGGAGTCAAGAGAAAGCATAGATACGCAACAGCAAATGGTAACGGTACAGGGGGGATATCAGCCCAGAACAAATCAACTCCGTACTCCCCGGTCTTCAATGCAAACGATCGGTCGGGATATATGATGCGAAATTATTACAAATGACTTTAGCGACGCTTATCCGTATCCTCCTCTGACGTCTCCGGCAGGTCGCCATCAAAGTTCCCTTCGGCGTCTGGGTTCTTGCGCATCTTCGCGACCCGTCGCTGCCATCCGAGCAAGACGGCAGGAAGTGCCACAGGTCGAACTCCGGCCACAGCACGTTGAGGAAGACAATCTCCGTTTCCTCGTGGCACTGCCAGAGCATGAAGTCGCTGAGACGCTCCACACCAGAAGTGCGGATGAGCAAGTCCAGAGGCGGGCAATCCTTGGTGTGGAGATGGTTTGTGAGGGTCTGCCGCGTAATGGTTTCCGGCGACATATACACTGGCCGTGCACCCTCACTACCTTTGCCATTCGGCACGGCCTTCGGGCTCGATCCTTCCTGGTTTCCACCGAGGTGGAGCGTCGTAGACGAAGAGAAAGCGGACCCGGACTCGTAGACCTTGCTCTGATCCGTCGGGGCGAGCCATCTTCACCCTGGGTAGACGATTCCGACGAAGACTCCAGATCACTACCACTCATATCTTCTGCCTTGGGATTTTGCGACTGCGCGCGGATGTTCGAGGCGATGTGAGATTCCGAGAAAGGCGTCCGCTGCGGCGGGGAAGGGACTGCGCCGATTGCAAGGGCTTGCTGTACTCGGCGACTGTATCGCGCACGGCACCGGTGATTTCGTCGCGGGAGGTGTAAGGGAAGCAGATGTTGAGGACGCAGTCCCCATTGCCACTGGTCATGTCCATCGCGCGATTGACAGCGGCGAGCACGTCCGGCCGGAGCAGATCCAGGCGACCCAGCACGCGCACTTTGGCACCGTATCGGTCCAGGATTTCGCCATGCTGAGCCATCTGCGAAAGCTTGACCCGGGCCATTTCCATCAGCGCATCCACCTCGAACTTGGAGCGGTTGAAATTCTCGATACTGAAGGCATAGATGGTGACGACTTTCACGCCGCTGCGGTAACAGACTTCTAGGATCTATGGTGGGAAACGTGACAGGTTAGCCGGTGAATGTGATAATAACGCGGAGTGAGAGCTGTTGTTCTGATTTCCTCCAACATGAGGAAGTGGCCGCCGGCAAATGATGCATCCAACGCAGACAGGGCAAAAGGCTTACCCGTGCCAACGCCTCGAAACCCAAGTTATGACCTTCCACTGTCTCGATCCCATGGGTTCTGGCAAATCTCCGATTTCCATCCATGACGAATGCGACATGTCGTGGAACCGGGCCTTGCCGCAGTGCTCCAACCAGCAGCTCCCGGATCTTGTTGAGGGAGAATTCGATTGGCGGAGACGCAAGGAACCATTTTCGGAGCCGATTCAGGTGCATCGACGTGGCCATGATGTTCTGAAGGTGGTCACGTAAGGGGTCTGATATTGAAGAAAAGCGAAGAGAAATCAAGGGTCGGCGAAAGGACAGATTTCGGGTGGGGGTTGACGGATCGAAGAACGGGGGATGGATGAGAGGCGACCAGCAGGATCGACGGGTCACTCGAGTCAGACGATGGCGATGGAGATCCTTCTAGGATTATAGCAGAATCGGTCGGCTAGGGGCGAGAGAAGCGGAGGGCGATCGGTTCTTGTAGGGCTGTGTCCATCAGGCTGCACCTTTTTTCCTCTTTGGCCGTGCACGCGTTCTAAATTTGGGCGGGAGGCGAACCGGGCGGTGTTTGTAGAGACGACGAACGGCGCCAAGCGGGAGGGCGAGCGAACGATTGGATCTGAACCCGGAGCGACAGAGGGAGGACGACACACACGGGGTTGGTTATGCACAATGGAGAGGAGGGAGCGGACGAGACAGACGTAACCGGTGGTGGGTCGAGAAGCGCATCGGGGTTGGGCCCACGTGTTACGGCCACCGTCAGTACACCAACAGTACGCGGCAGTCCATACAAACGGAGGTACCTTAGGCGGTCCGAGGCTGCGACTTCCGCGGCGTCGACTTCCATGCGCACGCCGATGAAATCATCTCGGCCCAGATCCCTGTCGGTCGCAGGAGCGCAAACCGGGGTTGATTATAAAACTAAAACTACCTTAACCACAAACGCCAAACACCGCAGCTACCTTAGTACACGGATATCATCATCGTCATCGCACCTGACGTCTCGTCCGATCGCACCCAATAATATCACCTCTCTTCCCCTGTCATCCTTCCCATCCGTCTAAATTATATACGCTTGCGATCATATTCCTCGCTCGACGGGGTTCCCGGTCCCGAGCTGGCCACCGCCACCCCGCTGCTGTCTTCACTGTACCGCCGGCGACGCTCCCCGCGCTGTCGCATGGCATCCCGGATCTTCGTGCTCACCTCCTCGAATCCTTCATTGGTATTGATGACTGAGCGGCTTCAGCTGGTGTCCCAATGATCCATGGCCCGCACCAAACGAGCTGGTCCGGCTATGGCTGCGGCTGCGGCTGCGACTCGCCGGCCGCGTCGAGAAGAATCCAATGTTGGCCAGGTTGTGGAAGGACTCGTTCCGAGGAAGAGGTTCCTTGGAGGCACTCCCCTCATCCAGATCAGAAGTACCGGTGCGCGTGATCTCGGGGATAGCCGCACGCTCCTCCTCGCGCTTCCCGGCAGCCTGGTTGATCTCGCGGAAGGGATCGGTGACGATTCTCGCGGCATCGAAGTCGGGGAACAGCTCCGGTCCCAACGCGTTGATCGTGTCGGTGACTTCCTGAGCGAGGGCCTGGCGCCGCTGCCGGATTCGCACCAAACTGTTGGCGGACGATGGGTTCAAGCTCAATACGAGCGGAGGCAAGGACTTCATAATGTCCATTCCAATCTCACCAATTCGAAGAGCAGCGTACGTGATCACGGGGAAGATGGCCAAAGATATGATGGCGATGACCCACAGAGGAACCCATTCGGGCACATACCCTTGGATCCGGTTTTTCCAGGCCCAGGTGAACAAGACAGCCGAGTAGAAGATGTAAAGACAAGGTGCAAAGGCAAGCGCAACAAGGAGTTTCCAGGTAGCCATCACATCCCGGCCTTGCACCTTGACGGTCGACGCAGCCAAGGCTTCCGCCGACTTTTTCTTCGAAATGGTCTTGGTGATGATAAAGACCGGCGAGAAGAGAAGCAATCCAGGCAAAGTTCCGATGGCGAGCCCGATCAACTTGATCAGCCGGGTAATGAGGGTGAAAATGACTTTGAAGATCGAGAACCGAGCATACTCCACTTGGTGATCACGGATTCCCAACAACCGCAATTGGCGGTTGTAGTCCGCAACGGACTTTCTCAGGTTTACAATCCGGGGATCATCTTGGAAGTGTGTGTATCCTTTTACGAGCCGGCGATTAAGCTACCACCATTGGCAGGGGAAGCTTCTTTCCTTTGGTGTTGTACAGGCGTCGAGCCGCTTGGATGACCTGGGAGCAAACATATTAGCCACAATCAGCCACGTGGGAGTCACTAAACGCACCATCAAAGTCTCATAATCCGGACTAGTCACGGTGACGGCTACGAGGCCTTGGTAGATGATATCCAGTAGAGCACCCACGGCCTCTCGTCGCTCTCCGTTCTGATACTGCTTAACAATCTCCTTGGGGACTTCGATGGGATTGCCGAATTCGATGACAGCACGCGAGCGGAATTTGTGGGCATGGAAGTAATTCATGCCACATGGCACGATAGTCAAGCCACAGTCAGGGTTGTCGGCCAATGTGCCCAGGGCCATCATCGCCACACCAGCTGAGTCGCTATTAGTAACCGTATGGAAGGTATAGCAAACAGAAATCAAAAACATACCTTTCAACGGCAAGAGGTTTGGGCGGTCATGGCTACCACCTTCCGGGAAGATACCCACACAACCACCGGCATTCAGTCGGGCAAACACCGCGTTGTACACGGCGGTTTGGTCAACGTGAGGGGAAAACTTGAATTTCGAGCCTTTGAAGTCGGCGAGATCCTTGTCCGACACCTCCCCGGTGAATTTACCATCGTCGGTGATATCCTTTCTGCGGTGAGCTGGAACAGTGGATCTTTTCCCTGAAAGGTTTCTTCAGGATCAGCTCCTCGGGGCCGCGGATCTCAGCGATGGCGGCATTATGCGAGGTGCCGTTGATCGTGGGAAGCGCAATGGTGCCACCCTTTTCGAAACCGGGGCCCTCAAAGTTGGTTCCGATGCCCCGCAGCAGCGTCGGGTTGTTGACAGGGTCCGGCAGATAGACCGTTCCAGTTCCCGCCTTCATATTATCCATCGCGCGGGCCACCGGCACTGTCCCGATACCTCTGGCCAACAGACCAATGAACTTGCGCTTGAAGGACTTGTCTGCGATCAGCCATGAGATCCGACGATGGGCTTCGGCACGGAGGACGCGCATGAGGATCAGTGAGTCGACGAACTAGGTAGAAGTGTAGTCAGCAGCCTTTCTCGGGAGCAGAGCTCGGTTTGATGGTGTAAACGTACCTGATTAGCATGAGGAGCGGCGACAATGATCACTGGGCCCTTTCGAGGGATCTTCCAGGAACCACGGGGGTGTACCTCGCGGAAGAAGAAGTCCACGAGGATGGAGAAGGTCCAGAGCACCAGGTCGTAGAGCCACCCAATGAGGGGCGGAATGTACGGTTGTTTGGCCATGATGCTGAGCGATGCTTCCTCGAGAACCGGGCGTGGTGTCGTCGGACAATTTGAACAGCGTCTCCTGGATCGCAAGACGTCGCAGGCCCGGTGAGGGAGAAGGTGGGATGGATCGCGTGTTGAGAGCGAGACTAGGTGCCGTCGCTGTTACTAAGGACGAGGACAGTGCGCGTTGGGATCATGCAGTGTGAGGAAGGAGGGGCGAGGCCGAGCGGTGCCAACCGAACTGTTTCAGCACCAGGCGTCGGGTTAGTGATCGAAGTCGGCAGGATCATGAAGCATTGGAGCAAGAACGATGGGGTCAAACGTTACCATGTGCTAGATCGGCAAACACAAAGCGCTCCACTGCAGCGGGAGATCGGAAGACGCGCCAGAAGCTACCTGGGGAGAGCTGTCTGGATCAGCCGTTGGGAGAGACAGGAGAGCTCGGAGCCATGTGACAGTGCGGTGACAGGCCTGGCGGGTTCTTGGCTTTTTTGGGGGGGGGGGGGGGAGATCGTGGGATTTTTTCTTGGAGGGCGAGGGTAGTAACCTTGTTCCGTTAGGTGGTATAAGCACCCGCCCGGCTTCCACACCCGGGAAACTCTCTTTCCCCTCTTTGCCCGGTGTTTCTGCTGCCCCAACAAATGGCCGTCGACGGTTCTAGAAAACGCCAATCACCATGGAGTTGCCGGATCCAGGCGGAATCCCTTATCAAGCAAGATAGAATCAGAGTGACGATGTTGGTGGCACCAGTGCGATCGGGGTTTGGCCATCCTGGCTCCTTGCGCGTCCGGATCAGGCCAACGCCGTTACGTCAAGGGGAATGCCAGCTTGCTCCACCTGCACCATGTCAGGAGTACGGAGTAGAGAGAGTAAACAACAATGGGTTTCAAATAAAGGTCCGGAAAGACGGATGAGATCATTCCATGGCTCCCCTCGTGGTTCGTCCAGGGACACTCGGGGGGTCCATTCGTAGGTATATTTGGATGGGGATGTCAGACAGGGGAAAAGCCAGGAAGAAAGTCATCCTGGTCGCAGGAATATATAGGTAGATGCCGGCTGTTAGGCGCGATATTCTGTTTGGTTTCTCTTAAGGGAAGCTAGGCGCTCATGGGTACGGAGTACGCACTCTGACGGAATATGTATTCCCGTCGTGGTAGATAGATATGGGAAATCAGAACAAACCCTTGAAGGAGATGAGACGGGAAGACCCGAAGAGACCCAAGAGGCGAGGAAGAGAACGCCCGAAGAGGCTCAACAAGGAGGATCGGCCGCACGAGGGTCTAATCGGGCTGCCTCCCACTTGCAGACGAGACCTTCGACGTCCTTGAACAATAGTCGAACAACAGTAAGGTATCCTAGGTAAGGATTTAGGTTGCCCGTCAAACCAATCTCATTGTCATCGAAACGCCCTCCGACTGACCGGGCCCGTTCATTGCTGAGGTTTGAGAGGGGGGATGCCGGCGGACCTGAGGTTCCCCTTTCGGCTTCTCCGCCCAACTGCCTCTTCTGCAGCCCCGCGGACAGGAACCCATCTCTCTCCCCTTCGTTTTTTTCCCAGCACCGTTTGGGACTGTTGTCATCCCGGTCCACTGCCAACTGCGCATCCCCCACGGAGCCCTCAACACCACCTCCACCCTTATTCCGATCCATCTCCCTCCCAATCTTTTGTCTTCGGCGCAAACCCCGCTGGCGTTTCTTTAAGCTCTGCAGGACGCTCTCCGGTGGGTCTCACGTTCCTGACTGCGATATACTCCTACGACGACTGCACCCAACGGACTTGACCTGGTCTCGTGTGCGGCAGCTGAACGCTCTTGTCCGCCTGTCTCTTTGACATCACCTGCTCTTCTCCGTCACGGCGAGTCATCATTCAGCCATTTTCGTGTCATATCTCGTCATCTCACCGGAAGTCGGTGAGGTGTGTTGGCTCTCATTACCTTATTACCTTCACCAAGGCCGACGACAGCCCAACACCTCGATCGATTCAGTTGGCCTCAGGCCCAGGACACCTCTTATACCCATTAGAACATGTCGATCAAGTACGTGGACGACCCTCCCCCCTAGCTCCATAGCCCAGTGGTTCCATAGTCCCAGCCCTAGCGACCTACGTTGGGTTCCTTCCATGACTAGCTCACCAGCTCGTCTATGATGCTTGACCCCAACATCACGTTCAAACTCCTGGAACGGTAATGCTAATTGACGCCCACCCTACGGCAACACAGTTGGGTCATGCTCCACGAACGTGAGGGGTTCATTCACCTCCCCCGTGAACAACTCATATACACATCGCCGCCTCGCACTGGGCTCTCCATACAGCCTTGGCTCATCAACTGGTCAAGAATCCTTCTCAGTTCAAAGCAGCACCGGCCGGATATACCTCACCAACCAAAGAGTACCCTATCCACAACCCACATGCCCTCCGATGTCTTTCCCTCTCCAACCCAACTAACATTCCTACTTAGATCGTCTACATCCCGGCACAGAGAACGGAACAACTACAGTCCTTCTCTGTACCGCTTCTCAACGTGCATGACACCCACGTTACCGCTCCGTTCTTTGGCCCCAATGTGTGGGTCGCCATCGTCCAGCCTGTTTCTGGCGGCGGCATCCCCGCCTCGCTGCCCGCCGTCCAGTGCAAGGTGACTTTCAAAGAGGGCGGCGCCTTCGACTTCCACAACCACTACGAAAGAATCAAAGAGCGCCTGCAGCAAGTCGTTGAGGTCTCCCGCGAGAGCAGCCGGGGCGCAAACAATGTCGACATGTCCTCGGTCCATCTGGAAGACCTGCCCGCATACTCGGCGCCCGCGAGCGATGTCGCCTCTGGAGCGAGCCCGGACCGTCCGCGTACACCAGTGACCACGCAGGATTCGACGCCTTCGGAACCATCGCGCGACCCGGAGCCGTTGGAGCCTCCACCCGGCTACGAGGAAGTGCAGCAACAGAGTGTAGCGAACGAGCTTGAGGAGAGACTACGCCAGGCGCGTTGATGGGCTGGGTCTGAAATTTTGGGGTACCCACAAGTTCAGTTCTTACCGACATCATGGTCTATGTCAGAATGTCTATGTACAGTAAATGAGACACCGTTATGATATCCGCTATTGGTTTAGACGACAGCATTCGCTTGTTCTGGTCCGGGTGATGTGATGATTACCTTAGAGAAAAGCAAATTCTGCGACCCAGCACCGACAGCAACCTCTAGCCATAGCAAGAAACACCAAACATTAAATTCCAGAGTACTGTATACTTGTAAAAACATCAGCAAAAGAGCAATGTGATATCGCTCCCACCCTCGGTCCTCACGTGACCACTCCATCAACCAATCACACGCACGATAATTGCCGGCGGCCGGGCAGTTCCGGTGGAACGGGAGAGGGTGAAAGCTTTCGTAAAACCACCTGCACCAACACTCGAAACCGACCTCGTCGCAGCCAGTCTTTTCGACAACCCGCCACACGCCCTACCACGTCACTCCCCCCGACTACCTCAATTGACACATCCCCGCGGTTCAGGATGGGTATCGCCGACTTTTTCTCCGACATTGTCTCCTCCTGGGGCATCCCCGAGGCGCAGGCTGAGGCGCCCGCTGAGACGGCTACCGAGCAGACCTCTGCCGAGGAGACTCCTGCTGAGAGAAGCCTGCTGTGAACGAGGAGGCTGCTACCGAGGAGAAGGGTGAGGAGGAGGCCTCTGAGGAGGCTGCTGAGGAGCCTGAGCAGGAGGCCGAGGAGGAGGAAGAGGAGGAAGAAGAGGAGGAAGAGGAAGAGGAGGAGCCTGAGGATACTAAGCCTCAGCTTGAGGAGGGTAAGTCTTGCTTTCTTTCCCTCTGTTTACGGCTAGTTGCTGTTGCGTCCCGGGTGGGATTGGGTTGCGGTCGCTGGTATGGTCTCAATGGGTGAGGGAGGGGGTGGCAGGCGATGTGCGAGGTTGTCCGTCCGCATCGCAGATCCTCCATTGGGACTCACCGACTGTAACCCGTGGCGCAGCTGCTATATTCACGCAATGGAAACGATCAAGACCATCGCTAACGAGTCCAACAGAGTGCGCCAACTCCGCCAAGTGCGCCCCCTTACAAGCACCACTACGACGATGCGTCGAGCGTGTCACCCGACAGGAGGAGGACCCCGACTTCAAGGGCGCCAAGGAGGACTGCGTTGAGGAGTGTAAGTTTCCGCTCGATTTCCGGACGGGTTGTCTCTGTTGTGCGTGAAGAGGTTGCTGATATTCGTCTGATATAGTCTTCCACCTCACCCACTGCGCCACCGCCTGCGCCGCCCCCAAGCTCTGGAAGTCCCTCAAATAAACGCCTCGTCCTCGGTTTCTTTCTTCTCTCCCATGGTTCCGAGTTCCGATGTCATGACGCCATGTCGTTGAACCCACGCACGCGATAACGACGGGAGGAAGATGATAGACTAGATACGATGGAGAGGGTTGTCATGTCGTTCTTTGGCTGTGATAGCCTGGAATGTATGATTCCGATCGATGGGACATGCTCCTGTCGGAGGAGATGTGTTCAAAATGTGGGAGTGTGGACGATGGACGGAGGTATCTTCATCGTGTATGTACAGATAGCTGGTGCTTGCCTGTTTGCAACTGTGCTTTCTAATTTATGTTTTCATTGTCTTTTTATTTCTTGTCTTGTTTAGAAATACACGGTGTTTCTTAGATCTAGCTGTGTTTCACGTACCATACTTGAATAGTCGAGAGATGCCGTGACTGTGTCTGATACATTGGTAGATTGCTCATGTTCAGTATATACAACACTTGATTCATTAATGTACGTCGCTCATCTCATCGAGTAACTATATACGCATTATAGATGGACAGTGGTAGGCATATGTAAACGTCACGTCCCTTTACACCACCACCACCATATCCTCAACAACTACCCAAACGACTCACTCCTTCGACCAGAACCGAAGAAACGACTTCGCTGGGACCTGCGGACTCCCCTCACCAGAACCCTCATGACCCGACACCGGCTGCTCACCCACCCCCAGCGCAACCCCCCGATCAACATCCAGCCTCCTCCGCCTGACATCGCGACCAAACAAGCCAATACATATGGGGAACGGCGCCGCCACAACCGCCACAACAGCGGAGAAAATCAATGCATTCCGCATATCCCGCGGGGGACTCGCATCCTCACCCGCCTTCAACGCATCCTGTACGAGAATGAACACCGCCCCAAGTAACTGCCCTGCCGACCAACAAATGGTGCTCCCGATCTCGGGCGAGAACGGATACGTGATCTCGACCAGAAACTCCAGCACGACGGGCAACAGGGCGAACGACGACGCGCCCAGCAGGGCCAACACGACGAAGGCGGGGGCCGTGCCGAGCGGACTCGCCGGCGCGAAGATCAGAGCTATGTAGCAGATCGCGACGATGGGGACGAGCACCCGGATGGTCGGCAGGTAGTGCTTGTAGCGGTCGGTGATGGGGGAGATGATGGCGGCGGAGATGAGGCCGACGACGATGAGGACGCCGCCGGCGATGCCGGCTTCGGTTTCGTCGAAGCCGTGCGGGGACAGGATCTGGTTGAGGAGGGAGGAGACGCTGTTGAAGAAGCCGACGTAGATGGCGAAGGGGATCAGGATGAGCCAGAATTCGAGGGTGGTGAGGAGTTGCGACAGCGCGGGGCGGAGCGGGGTTTTGGTGACGGCGGAGGAGGCGCTGGGTGGGGTTGGGGGGTGGGCGGGGATGAAGAGGGAGGGGATTGAGGCGATTGTTGCCTATGCATTGTTGTTAGTTTTGGAACATGGGTATGTATCATGTATGTGGTTGGGGGGGTATAGGTAGGAGAGGAGGGGAACGCACGATGATGGAGATGTATAGCACCATATCGGGCACCTCACTCGGCTTCGTCGCCCAGAACGAGTCGATGAGTTGCCCCAGCGCAGCTCCCAATGGATTGGCGAGGGTGGCCACCGCTGTCGCACTGATGCGGCCGCGATCTGAGAACCACAGGTCGCTGTAGCGGGTGGGCGCGCTCAGACAGAACGGCTGCGACAGTCCGATGAGGATTTGGCCGAACATGGTCACCCCGAACATGCCCCCGCGGGCTTTGGTGCCAGCATAGCGGATCCAATTGCCTACTAGGAGGAGGACTGAGGTGGTGATGATGGCGGGTTTGGGGCCGCCTTTGTTCAGCGTGAAGATAACCACCCTGGTGTTGTTAGTATGATACTAAGCTGCTGGAGATATAGAGAAGGCCTGTATAGCGGGAGAGAAAGAGAGAGAGAGAGAGACGCACGGAGTGGCCACGCAAAAGGCAAACAGATAGCCCGTACTCAACCAGTTGATGGCGCTTTCAGAGACCCCGAAATGCTGCGACGCGGTGGTGGAAATGGCCGAGAAGGTCAACCACTGGGGCTAAGTTAGTGACGGCCAAGGCAGGTGTGTGCGAGACTACATACATCCCAACTCACGACAATATTCAGCAGTACCAGCTGAGCCAACCCCCAGAAGCGGCGCTTATAGACCTTGTAGACAGGCCCGGTGGGGGGCAGAGTCTCTTGTGCGAGAGCCATGATACATCCTACTCAGGAGACGAGACGATAGACAGAGGGCAAACACGGAGAGAGAACGAGAGAAACCGGGGAAATTAAGTCTCGTACTACTTCTCTGGGCAAGGAACTAAGACCTTAGCCAGAAACCCGCCCTGGTCGTTAATCAGAATCCGAGGCATCTGACCGGCATGCAACTCCGACCTTGATAAGGTCAGGGACCGCTGGATGTAACCCTCCGCAAGGGTGGAGTTCCCTGGTTCCTAGGTTGACGGCCATCATGTGGAAGTGATTATCAGACCGAGATTAGCTGATAGAGTTTGTGTCCACGAGAGGGGAAACGGGGAAGCGAAGCTTGGGCGTAAGACATGACAAGACTGGGTTAGGGCGGCCCCAGATTATCTCCCGACTCTGGGGATCCCTAAACGATCCTGTAATGGTGGGGACCTAAGTTGCTTTCTTTTCGGGGGATACATACTCCGGGTGAGTTCAGAAAGATAGAATCTATCCATACATCAAGGGAAACTAGATGCTCTCCTGGAGGGATTGAATTAGGGTTTCCCTGTGGGCGTGACATTCCTCCGAGAGCCCTGGAGGTGGGATGGAAAGACCACCCAAATCGACTAGGATAGACAGACCACTGGACAACTATGACTAAAATGATCCTGAAGAGGAGAGAGTAAGTAAGACACAAACTAAAAGGGGAAGGGGAAAAAAAAAAAAAAAAAAAAAAAAAAGAAACGACAGCGACGCGATTTGAACGCGCGCGGGCGAACCCAACAGGTTTTGTACACACGATCCTGAAAAGGAATCACGTGATTTCAAATCTGTCTCCTTAACCACTCGGACACGCTGCCACAGAGTCATTAGTGGAGACCGCCAAATATGCCCTCTTATTCCCGTGGAACCATCGCATTCCTCCCGAGGAATGTGTGTTTGGGATACTACCACCGACACTATATAGACTCCACCACGCCCAAAAGGGACGCTCGATCGCTATACTTATCGATAACGGCCCCAAAAAACCCAGAGAAGATATTGACTCGATAGAAAGCCTCCTCCCGGTCGCTGCACAGGCAACCTCACCTGGATGTATCCACTTGGACCGGTCGGGGCGCAGTCTGCAGCCTTGATGCGCCGATCGGCTGGACTCCTCACTGATCCGACTCGCGCTGTCTTTCTTCCCTCTCGACGTCTCACTCGTCCCGCAGCCCCGTCTTTGTCTCCAACCTCGTCTTTTTGACGTCCTTGTTTCTGTCCGACTTTTCTTTCCACGCCTCTCCCCTCTCCTCCTCCCATCGCATCCTTGCGTCGCACGCCCGTCCACTCTAGCACAGCCGACGGCTCTCCCCTATTCCCCGAGCGCAATAGGAGATCCATTCCACCATGTTGGATGCCTAGTCGTTCGCGAACCTGCCGACTCCCAAACCACCGCATTTGAACAGTCCTCCTCCCCCGCCTGTTTCCTGGATCCGACCGGCCAGTCATCATGAACGGCTTCGACCTCCGCTCCAGTATGTCGTCCTTTGGGGACCCGGGGCACTCGGAGGTTGCCTCCTTTAGCGCCCCCCAACCGCCGGCATCCAAAGTGCTCATGGACGGTTATGACGCCCCATTCAACCCCCAGCAGGCCGAGGGAGCACGGTATAACCCAGTATGCATAGTTCCGACCTCATTAGTTGCTTTCTGCGCTGCTGACCAGTTTCTCATCGACAGCTCAACCCGGCTCACCCCCGTAGCTCGGCGCTACTGAACGCCAATGACCCCGTCGCCATGTACCTTCTCACCGAAACCGCCATGGGAGACAGCCAGCACTATGAAATCCTCTCGCTGGAGGAGGTCGAATCCCTGAAGAAGGAATATAAGTTCCTCTCCGGGCGCATGGACGCCGCCAAACGCAAACTCGCCCTGGAGACCAAACTCCGCGATGCCGCGATGTCGCTGAGCAAGCTCTACGGCTCTAAGAGCCACCGAACCAGTGAGGATATGGAGGCACCTGAATCCCCCAAATCCCATCGGAGTCGTCGGAGTATCTTTGGCCGAAACGGCGCCCCAGCCACTCTCGACAAGACCGACGCGGAGTTAGCAGTGAGCACCCGGAAGTGCGAGGACCTGACTCAGGAGATCTGGGGTCTCGAGCGCCGCGTCCAGCTCTCAACAAGAGATTGCTGGAGCATACGGCGGGTGTCCTCCAGATGACCCACAAGGGCTTGAAGAAGACCCCGAAAAACAATGTTCCCCATACGCCCGAAAGCCTATCCAGCCACAACACCCGCGGAGTATGGACGATTTTGACGATCGAAGCCTATACCGGACCGCGGACCATCTAGACGACCTCCACCGCAATGGCGCTAGAGCAGCCGGCCAGGCGGCCCCTCAAGGCCTGGGAGTAGACCTGGAGGCCGTCCAAAACACGGAACGAAAACTGGAGTATTTGAGCGGCAAGATGCGCGAGATGATCCTGCAGTCAAACCCGGAAACCCATCTGGACCCGTGCCGCAAGTCTCCAACAACGGTGGACCGTCAACCCAACGGCCACTGTGGAGGCGTACCTTACCTACATCGAGAGTTGCCTGGGCAAGCTGGTATCCCGGCCCGCCCTAAACACCTCCACTACCCGTGAATTCGACGATGAGACCGGACAGCGACTGGACGAGATCAACAACCATATTCAATACATTATTTCGCAGACTGGGATGCATTCGCACAGCCCCTCCCCACAACTCGACTCCTCAGGCGATGGCCTATCCAGCCAGCTCTCTTATCTGACCACCGGCCTGGAGAGTCTCGAGAAGCGGGTAGAAAGCCTCATGGAACAAAAGGATATCTTGAAGACCCAGATCCAGCAACAACGAGAGTTGAACTCCAAGTCCGATGCTGAACGGGATGCTCACATTGCCGATTTGGTGGAGCAGTTGACTCGCACGCGGAAAAGAGATCTTGAAGCCTCCGAGCAGGAGGGTCAACGGTCCCAAGATGAGCTGACTGTGGTGATTGGGCAATTGGAGGCTGCCCGCCAGGAGCACGCTCAATATCAACAGCAGCGATCGATTCCTGACGAGAGCACCGAAGAATTGGCCTCGGAGAAGGAAGCCCGCACCCGTGCTGAGAGAAGAGGTCTTCCGTCTCGAGGCCTCACTGGCGGAGCTCCGGTCGGAGCGCGAGTCCCAGGCCGAAGAGCTCGTCATTCTGCGGTCCCAATCCGAGAATGAGGTGACCCGCCTGCAGGAAAAGATTGACGAGCTTCAGCGAGAGTCCGACGCCAAGGTCGAGGAAGCCGTCGAGGGACGGGAACGTGCCGAACAGAAAGTCTTCCACCTGGAGCAGACCATTCAACAGGTTCGCACGGAGGCCGATGCCCGGGTGAAAGAATTGTCCGATTCGCATGCCCAGGCAGAGAGTGAGGTCGCACGGCTGCAGGCCTCGATAGATCAGGTCCACGCGGATGTGCAGTCCCAGCTCAAGGAGGCCACCGACGGACGCACCGTGGGCCGAAGAAAACGCGGCGCGCATGCAGAACGAACTGACTGAGCTTGAGGGTGAGGTGGTCCGGGTCCAAACCGAGCTGACCATGGCCAAGGCCGAGCTCGATAGTGCATACGGCACCCGCGCCGAGCGAGCTGCCCAGGTGGCTGCCAACCCCGCCATCCAGAAGGAGATCGATGAACTGAACACCCGGAACATCGAGTTGGCCGAGGAGCTGGCTGCGCTCAAGGCGGGCAAGCCGGTCAGCGGCGACCTGCAGCAGCGAGCGGAGACGCTGGAGAAGGAGCTGCGGGAGACGATCGATGACTACGAAGCAATGACCAAGTCGAGCATCGAGTTCGAGAAGGAGCGGGAGCGGTTCGAAGGGGTGATTGACCAGCTCCGTGATCGCTGCGAGCAGCTTGAGACGCAGCTGCACGAAGAGCGCATCAACTGGATGGGCAACCAAGCCGCCATGGGACGCGATGGGGCTTATGAAACGACGTCGACTATGGTACTGAAGAACGAATTCAAGAAGATGATGCGCGACACTCGTGTTGAGAACATGAAGATATTGAAGGTATGCTGCTTACACTGGCCCACCAAAGAACACTTCTGACAACCTGGATATAGGCGGAGCAAGAGGAGCGTCGACGACTCGAGAACCTCGTCCGGGCCTTAAGAAGGAACAGCAGGCCGGTTCGACTGGCAAGCCTGGCTCGACGTCGAGTGTCGGCGTCCCAGCGATGTGAAGCCGCTCTCTCCCCCATTCGGTTCTTCTTTGACGATGTTTCCCCTGTTCTGAGTATATATTAATGTGTGTGTTTAATACCCTTGGGCCATTCAGTATCTTGCGAATAGCTGCTGCCGTGTGTATTCTGGTCTCGGGTTTGTATATGACGGTGTACATAGAAATAGCCATGTATCATACCCTATCTTTCAGACATCTGGTCTCCCATGCTTTTCCTTTCTTTACTCCTACTTCTACTTGGGGTTATTCTTGTTGTCTTCGGCACGCACTTTCCCTGTTCCCAAGGACACTGCGTTGTATATATTGTTTCAGCTTGGAAAGCACATTGGACAACAAAATGCCTCATGTAGATGTCAAATTCCCAACCATCTGGTAAACCGGCTGAACATCCACCCTGGGCCATCCTATAAACATCCCCATACTTGCATCTCACAATGATATCCTCAACAGCACCATCTCCTCGCCCACACTACCTCCCCAGCGTTGGGGAGTCAAACTCGTCCCCCGCGAGCAGCGAAGAAAGTTCCATCTACAACGCTATTCGAGCGCACTCCATGATCGAGACCTCCGGCGACAACAGCGTCCCGACCGGACAAACCCAGCGACAGTCGCCCGACTTCTCCCCTTTTCCTCCGCGCACTCAACCTCTTCACTCTCAACGGGGATAACCACCCCACCAGGGTACATCCACCAACTGCTACACCAGATGGCATCCCTACGCCCGTTCGAAGACCACCACACCAACGCCATCGACGTATCCAAGTCGCCGCCGGTCGAGCCGTCCCCAGCGCGCTTCCACCCTAACCGTCCTCGAGACCTCTCTCCGCAGAGACGTCCTCAGCCTCAACGACGCAGACACCCACCCTTCCCGGAAACCGAAATGGACCGAACATCTCACCTCACCAGCTCGTCCCATGCGTCCTCGATATCCCCCACCGGAACGAGCCCCCACACCACCCGGGATGCCCTCCTTTGGGACCCCCGAGGCAATGCGCTATACAGCGCAGATCGCGGACGGAAGAAACAGGACCAGGACCCAAACGACAACGCGACAGACCTGTTATAGAAACCTCCTTCGTCAGTTCTTCAGTCCCTCGTCCTCGCCTGCACCTGCACCTGCACCGGCACCGGCACCTTCCACCAACCCGACAAACAGGCCTCACATTCTAGCGAGAGCCGCAGACGGAACCGCCGTGCAGGGACAGTTTCCGCATCGACAGAGCGGTCACGGAGTGACTATGATGAGACGAGTGGACGACCATCCATTCCATCGACGGACGCTGCCAGTTGCGCCGGTGGTGGTCTCTTCTCCTCCGGCTCGCGGAGAGACTGTCTCTGGGAGAGGCCTAGGGAGGAGACTCAGTCTGCTCATGTGTGCAGAGACGGATAGCACGTCCGTGCAGGATGGTGGCTGTGAGACATCGGGATATGATGGGTTACTGCGATATAGCGGATGGCAGCCGGGGATATTCGATCCTCCACGGCACACTGCGACGGCGGCTGCTTCATCGACAACACCTCCTACACGGACGCGGACAGCGACGGGAAAAGAACACTCGGAGGTGGAGGAGACGGACTCGGTGCATTTTCGAGATTTTCTCAGTGCTTCGGTGTGTTGCTGGCTTGGGAGGAGGAAGTAACCCCAAGCTTTTGTCTAGGGTGATACCTGATAGGATTTGTTCTTGGTTTCTGTGGTTGAGCGTGTATTGTTTTGTTCTCCAGCGATATTCTTATCCCCATGTTTATCTCCCTACTGTGCCTCTGCTTGTTAGTTGACTCTTCGCATTGGGATTTGGTAGCTAGCCCACCTACATGAATAGACTATTGTCAGCTTATGTGTCTTTCGGTAAGAAATGAGATTCATACCCTATCCTGGTAGTCATTCATATTTATCACCTGAGCCTGTCAACTAAACTATACTAAAGTAGACTCGATTGCTTGCTCCCGTCCGAAGATGCTCGACAGGAACGGTGGTCTAGATAATCAATGCATACTGTATATCATTGCTCTCTGCACTACTGTACGGGCTACATGATCGATGATAGCATAACAAGGCGGGCCGCTAATACTATTTGCGCATGTTGTTTGCGATGTAAGTAGCATATGGGATTCTACCTCAGAGCTACGGTTAATATCGTCTTGAAGGCAGAGGGAATCTGGATGAGGTCTGTCCGTTGCACCGTTCTGAGTGTTTTTGGCAGGACCTTATCATTCGACAGGTGTCTCACACAGTAGGAGCGTAGTCAAATAATGGTGATAAAGGCTTGATAGAGCTATGCCATGATCAGGAGCTGATCCCGGAGCAGAGAGCCCGTTCGGAAAGAGGAAGGCCTCGAGCTTCCGTAGAAACGTGATTCATAAGTGCAGTGCAATGGAGGATAAATGACAAGAAATACAGGACAGGACGCTGGCCCGGAAGGAAAATCAATTCCATGATGCATAGAAAGATAGGTCAGTAAGAAAAAGACAGTTCCACAGATAACCAAGAGATATGATGAAAGCCGCTAGAAATATGCACACTCATTCAATGGATAAATGATAAGCTAGATGGAGATGATGGATGATGACTATAGACTCGTGAAGAATTGACTGGCCTCGCGCAGGTCCGGGTCAAGACCTGCAAAGTCCCATCCCACGATGATGGGATCAGTGCTTCCGCAGATGATCTTTCGAGCATCGAATTGCAGTTTGAAGACCCGTGGAGGGTGTGGATGCGGGTGTGGCTGATGTCGGTGTCGTTGATGGCCGTTGTCAGCTTGGTGTTCGCGCTCGCGCTCGCGATCTCGACCTCGGTCGCTGGGGCCTGGTCGATGCGTCTGAGTGGCATCTTCGGTGCGCGTGCGCGCCTCTCGGCTCCGACCATCGTCTGGGCTGCTGCGGCCACTGCTGCTATTGCTGGAGTTATCGGAGGCCGTAGCCTGAGCGCTTTCCACAGCCGCTTTGTAGGACAATTTCTGTCCGGCGGTCCACCGGTGACGCTTGTCTTTCTTCCAGACAATGACGTTCTCGTCGTAGGAGCCGGACACAATGCGGGCCCAGCGGCTTCCTCCGCCACCGGGAGGGATACGTGCCCCCAAAGCGCTGATATCGCGGGGATTGCGTGAGCCGGTGGTGTCCTGGCGGTGGCCGGCGCGGCGCATCGCACGAGGCCCCAGATCGACATCAGCGCCCGCCCGCTGGGCGTCGAAGAAGCTGGTCTCGACGGCAAGCGCCTCCAGACGCATGGCCTCTTCAGCACCTGGCGGGTCACCGAAGCCGGCCTGCACGGTGCGGACGAGGTTGTCATGGCCTTGCAGACAGGCGACTTCGGCGCCGGAGGCGTGGTCGAAGATGCGCACGCTATTGTCATTCCCCCCGCTGATGATGCGGCGGCCGTCGAACTGAACACACGCGATCCCCTTTCTGTGCCCCCCGAGGGTCTTCAGGCACGTGCCGTTGCGGAGGTTCCAGACCTTGATCATGCGGTCGCCAGACGCAGAGACAATCTCCTTCTCCCCCATTTGGATGGCATTGACGGCTGTACCATGACCAGCAAGGGTCATGATGAGCGAGTAAGGAGCCAGTGGTTGGATTTGGCTGCGCGCGAGGTTGTCCTCGAGGACGGGGGAGGGAACCTCGCTGGTGTTGATGATGTAGGCTGGGTAGAGACGCCCGGGCTGTGGTTCATTTGGGGGTAGTCCTTGTCAGTCGGGACCAAGCTGGCGCGATTCCAGACCTTGATGAGTCTGTCCTTGGAGCCAGTGACCAGGTACCGCTTGTCGTATTGGAGGTTTAGGACCGAGTCGTCGTGGGCGCGTGCGATCTGGTGCAATTTATCCCCCGTGGAGAAGCGCCAGACGATGATGCTCATATCGCTGCCGCCCGAGATGATGATGTCCTCGGCCGGGTCGGCGTCGTACTGGAGACAAAGCACGGATTTGGTGTGGCCTACGAGCGGCGCGTACCACAGTCGTTGCGTGGTGAGATCCCACACGCGGATGGTCTTATCCCGACTGCCGCTGACTAGCCACTTGCCGGAAAACTGGATGGTGTAGACAAAGTCTTGGTGACATTCGTCCATGTGCGTGGGATGAGGCAGCTGGAAGTTGGTGAAGCGACCCTTGGCCCAGTTCTCTTCCAATCGACGCCGCTGCCGATAGAGATAGAGCCAATTGATCTTGGCGGCGCCGTTGGGCATGCGCAAGAGCAACGGGGAGGATTCCTTGGATGAGGGCCGCCGGCTGCAGGAGGCGCGTCCATTGGGCGTGGTCCGACTCGCCTCCGGCGACGAGATGCGACTGTCCTCCGGGTCCGGCCCTGGTGCAGGCAGCAGGCGATCCGTCGACGCATCGCTCATGACGTGGTCCCCTTCGGGGTCAGCCTCCGCCAACGCTCCCGTCTTGTCATCCAGCAAATCCGTGACCCGTGAATCTAACCAGGAGGGCGGAACGCGTTTCTTGTGCTTCGGTTCACCGAGATCCGAATCCGCATATCGGGAGCGCGACTTGCGAGATTGTGGGGAGGTCAGTCGCGAGTGTTCGTCCTCGTAGGCGCGGACGGCGTCGATGTCGATGCGCCATCCTTCGGTGATGTAAAGATCTCTCCATAGACGGGGGTCGCAGATACGGTCCCGCCAGGCGCGCGATGCCAGCGATGCGGTCAGGAGGGTCTGGGGTCGAGGTAGGCAAAGATCTCAAAGGTGATCTCCGGGGGGAGCTTGAGGACGGGGTCCATGTGCAGCAGGGGGGTGACGCGGTCGACGATGGCGGCCAGGGAGGAGGTTCGCAGAGTCCGGAGCAGACTGTAGGCCAGCTCTAGGCATGGGGATTGATCGTCAGTGTCTCCGCGACCGACAGCCCCCGACTAGCGGGAGGGGGTGATGACGGGGAGGGCAACTCACCAGCGCGGTCGGTTTCACTCTGCGCTAGAAGCCAGTCCGGAAGCGACATGACATCGTTGACGACTCGGTCGAGGGGGCTTCTGGATTCATCGGAGTAGCCCTCGTCGAGTTTCAGGGGCGCGGATAAAGAAGAGGAAGCGGTGAGTCGGTGGCTGTTGTGGTTGCTGGCGGCGGCATGGAGACGAGGCTTCACGTCGGTTGGATCGTCCGCCATGGGAGCGATGACACCGGAGGGTGGGAGGGGTGTCGAAGAGGGTCAATGTTGGAGGGATGCTGGCCGACTCGGGTGATTCTGCTGGGGGAGGTCCTGGTGAGGGTCATGAATGGGAGGGAGGAGCGTGGCGCGGAGGTTGTTGACGGTTGACGGGGAAATGGATCGGCGGGGAGGGACCATGCGTATCCACCGGGGGGTGGTGGAGGAGAGGATGGCAGACGAGGGGGAGGGTGGGAGGAGAGGGAGGGAGAAGGGACTCGACACATAAACGACGACGAGTGGGATAGAGGAGAGGAATGCAGCGAGAGAGAGAGAGAGAGAGAGAGAGAGAGAGAGAGAGAGTGTGGTGTGTGTGTATGGGAGGAAAGTGAGGAGACACAGCGGAAGTGAATGCATCAGGCTTGATTCCTGAGGCAGCCACATTCAGCCCTGGACAGATCCAGTCTCCCCACGACGCATATGCTCGTCGATAGTACGATGCATATTAATCACTGGGCTAACATATTACTGGCAGCACCTATGTGATAGAAACAATTAAGCGAGCTGGATGCATTGATGTTCTTGCCGGGCGTGATCTATCGGGTGCGGATGTGAGGTATACTTCTGGAGACTCCTTCACCAACGGGAAACATGACCAACGGGGAACAGGCTCAACGGGGAACATGACTAAAGAAGATAGGTGAGTATAGAAAGATGAGACGAAACGGGCTGCAGAAAGCCCCCTAAAGCGCCCAGAGACGCTGGTTGAAACCCCTTCAAACCGCCGGGGACCAATCAGCCGGCGGGACGGGCCTCCATTACTGTGCCCAAGTAGGAACACCTTTCCTCCATCTATACCAACGCCCGCATCTTCATCCTCACCTCTTCCTTTCGATTGCCTATCCTTCTGCGCTTCTCCTTCTTCCTCCACTCGGTGCTCTACTTTCTCTTCCCTCTCTGGTTATCTGTTCTTCTCTTCTCTCTTTACCCTATACCTAGGTATTAGCCATATTTGCTACTCCCACATCTACACTCTACACTCACTCGCTTAGCGTTCAGCACTGCTGGCCACACTCCCCTCCCCTCATTTCTTGTCTTCCTCTCGTTGACCTTCTCTATTCTTTCCAATCTCTCTCTCTCCTCCTCTTCCAACTCTCAAGCCATCTGCAGCGCCGCCTCCATTGGCGGGATCCTCTCGGGAAGGGGACGCAAGTACCCAGCAAGGGCCGGAGATTTTATCCTGATTGCCTCCCAGCAGGCGAGAAGAAGAAGCGGTCGCCGGACCCTCCATCCGGTGCATCGAATCGATCGTCTGAGGCCTCATCGTCCACCGGACGCCGCGTCCCAGCCGCCGCGATCAAGCCGACTGGAGTCGGGAGGAGTGCACGCACCAAGTGAGGAACTCCACCGACGGCCCCCCTTCTCGTCGCTCGCTTGTTGCGCCATCCATCCCGCAACTCTCCACCAGCTCCTCCTCGACTCCTCCTTGTACAACCTCCCCCCTCGTCGCATCCCTTTCGCCTCTCGTCTGCTGTGCAGATTGCTCCCTCTCTCTTCCTTCTTCTCCCCCCCTCCTCTCCCCCCTCATCTCTCTATCGTCCTCTCTCGCCCGCACTTGGTGACCGCGCTTTCTCGCCCTTCCTCCTCCCCCCACCCCCACGGTCCCAGTCGACGGGAAGTCGAGATGGCCGAGACCGCAATGATGAATGGCGGTCCCATCGCCGAGGACAACATCATCAACCGCCGCGGCGGTGAGTCCATCTACCAGAGCTGCGTCAACCTGAAGAAGCGCCTCGCCGAGCTGCCCGACTTCCTCCCTCACATCCAGGAGATGGACGAGTCCGACCAATCCTCCGGCAACACCGATCCCGTGGCCTCGCTGTGGAATTGCCTGCGCGCCGGCTACCCCCTCCTGACCATCTACAACGCCTCCGACCCCGATGAAGCCCTCGAAGTCGATCCCCAAAAGGTCCCCGAGGCCAAACGCCCCAAAGCGGCCACCTTCAAGTTCCTCCAGGCCTCGCTGCAGGAGCTGGCCTTCCCGCAGCAAGACTGCTTCCTGATCACCGACCTCTACGGCGACAGCACCACCGGCTTCACCAAGGTGATCAAAATGGTCAACCGGGTCTTGGACATTCTGGAAATGCAAGGCCAACTCAAGCGACTGTCCGACATCACATCGCTGGCGCCGGTGAAAGGCCCCGGAGGGAAGTTGACGAGGCGGGAGCACATCCTGAAGGAGCTGTTGGAGACGGAGCGCGACTACGCCCACCATCTGCAGAACCTGCAGGCGCTCAAGAAGGAGTTAGAGGAGACGGGCGCCCTGACCGGGGATGCCAGCCACCAGATCTTCCTCAACCTCAACAACCTGCTGGATTTCGCCCAACGCTTCTTGATCCGCATCGAACAACACTACGCCCTGCCCGAAGAGCGCCAAAACTGGGCGCCCTGTTCATCCAGCACGAGGAGGCCTTCCGACAGTACGAGCCCTTCATTGCGAATCAGATGCGCTGCGATCAAGTGTGTCTGCGGGAATGGGATAAGATCCGATCGGCCCCGCGCTCGCTCGATCTGCAGCAGATGGTGGCGCAACCCGCGACGTTGAACGGCTTTTTCGTCAAGCCCTTCCAGCGCATGACCAAATACCCGTTGATGCTCTCGGTGCGCAGTACCCCGCCATTCCCCTGTACCCCCCTGGCAACCCCACTGACGATCCGTCCTAGGAACTCCGCAAGCAAACGGAAGACCCGGCGCTGCAAGACGACATCAGCCGCGCCATCGATGCGATTCAGTCCGTCCTGGATTCCGCTAACGATGCGATCGACAAAGAGCACCTAGCGACGGCCTTTACCGAGCTCGACGAGCGGGTGGACGACTGGAAGTCATTGAAGATCGATTCCTTTGGCGAGCTGCTTCGCTTCGGCACGTTCATCGTCATCAAGGGCGACAACGGCAAAGATTCGGAACGAGAGGTGGGTTCCCTTTCCCACCCACTGTTATGAGGATTTTTGGCCTGCGACGGTGGTGTTCCCCGCAGACTATGGGTTGCATATGCCCCTGGACCTTGCCACCATCGCCTTCCCCCAACAATACCATGGGGAGGGAGATGCTCTGGCAAGCCCACCCCCTTCCCCTTTCAGCCGATCCCCTTCGTCGGCTTCCTGTCCATCATCCTCCCGAAATAGCGTGCCTTCGCTGGCCACCACCCCGGGATCCCACCTTGCATTAAGCTCCCGGACTTCCAGCCAAAGTCTCCCCGATATTTTTGGACCCGCCCTGCCCCTTGCATTCTTAGGACTCCAACCCTTCAGACCCCGTCATATGCGGTGATACCGCAAACCATAGGCCTTGATGAGATGCAGAAACAGGATTGCTGACGTTTCACGGGGCCTCTTGCCCCGCCTCCGGAATCTAGTACCACATCTACCTCTTCGAACGAATCCTGCTCTGCTGCAAAGATATCAACCCGAACAAGCAAAAGACGAAGTTGATTGTCAGCAAAGATAAGCCGGCCCCGCTTATCAAGGGAAAGCCCCGTCTCCAACTGAAAGGTCGCATCTACATGGCCAATGTGACCGACATCGTTTGTCTCCAAAAGCCTGGTACGGAAGCTTGATCGCCTTTCCCGTGACAGACAGCTGCTAATCATGGCGATTCGTGGGCAGGTTCCTATCGCATTCAAATTTTCTGGAAAGGTGATCCGGGTGTGGTGGACAACTTTATCATTCGGTACCAGAATGAGGATGTGATGCGCAAATGGTACAAGGACATCGACGCACAGAGAGCCATCCAAGCGGAGCATCGCAGCACCCGCAGCACCGGCACATCAGAAACCGAGTTCACCTACATGAAGGGCATGGCGAACATCCCCAACCCCTACCAGCAGGAGTATGATGCCGATGAACAAAACAAGGAGGCTGGCTTCTTCTCCGAATTCCCCATGAGTCGAAATGCCTCCAGCACCAGCTTGCGAACCCGGTCTGCAACAGGTGGAAGCGGTTCCTCTGGTCCACCGCTATCGAGTGGCCGCGCGCCGCGATTCCCTCCGGATCCGAATCTTTCTGTGCATACGCAATTCGCGGGAGGCAGCATGTCCCCTGCCGAAAGGAACATGAACTCCTATTTCTCGCCGGTTGCTGAAACGCCGTCGACCCGGTCCAGCTCCCAGTCGACTGGGTTCTCGTACGGACGCCAACCGACGCCGTCCAGCACCAGCACCTGGAACGAGGAGCCGAATCGATACACCGCCCCTGCTTTGTCCCGGGGCGCCTCGCGAGACGGATCCAACTCGAACCCGTATTTCAACGGCGCCCCCAATGGGCGAGGCACCCAGCGTCCATCCCTGCCACCCATGTCGGGAGCCCCCGGCCAAGGTCCCAATGGGATGGCCCAGCGCATGCGTTCTGCCAGTAGCCCCGACATTCACCACCATAACCCGGAGTCGCGTCGGTACATGGGCGCCCATACGATGCAGACGGTGGACAATGTCCCGGTGCCGCCCATTCCCGCCCACATGGCCAACATGAAGGCGCCCGTCAGTCGCAGCCAGAACAACTCCCCCACCAGCAACAATCTCCCGATTCGCAGTGTGCCCGGAGGACCACACCCCCATGATCCCGTCATATCCACCCCACACAGTTCAACGAGCCCCAATATTCCGAGTCTCGGAGCAACCCGCCGATGGTTGACCACGATCAGCCCACGTCGCCCACCAGCCACGAACCGGACGAGGAAATCCCCATGCCCACGCAGCTCAAGGCCAAGGTCAACTTTGACGATAACTATGTGACTCTGGTGATTGCGAGCAACATTCTGTTCCGATCGCTGACGGATCGGGTGGATGCCAAGCTCGCGCGGTTTACGGACCGGTCGATTGGCACCAAGACGGTGCGATTGCGCTACCGGGACGAAGATGGGGATTTCGTCACCATCGACAGCGACGAGGCCGTGCAACTGGCCTTTATGGAGTGGCGGGATCAGCATCGCGACATGCTGGCGCGTGGCCAGGTGGGGGAGATCCAGCTGTACTGCCAGGTGGTGGACAACTAGATGTGGTTGCCAGCTTGATATCCTTGTTTGTTTCTCTCTGACGTTTTTCTCCCTCGATATTCCCCTCCCCTCCCTCCCTGCCGATGGCATCCTTTCCGAAGTCGCTGGCGCCATATCCTGGGTTCCCCCGACTCTATTATTCCAACTGGATTGGCATGAGACCAGTGGTGGACCCGATTGATTGATTTGATTCTCGTGCGCCCGGAGGCGAGAGACCGAGAGGCGGGTGTCTTCCGGTTTCTGTGCCGCAGGGGCTTGCTGTTGATACCACGTGAACCTGAAACTCTGTGAGACGCTGATGATGACTTGACATATTTCTTTTTTGTCTTTGATGGCTGCCTGCGTGCGTGTTCCTATTTTCGTCGCCGTGTTGTGCTTTCTTTGTGTTGGAGCATCCCCTTGATGTTTTCGTGGCCCATGACTGCATGATGTATGTATACTCCTGTTCGTGATTGAGCAGATTACTCCATTTCTATCTCTTTCTACTTTCTGCTTTCTTCTGCTTTCTCCTTGCTTCCTTGTGTGCGCTTCTCTTTGGTGCGGGGTGACGTTGAGAAGCGATGTATAGTGTGCCTTGCGCCGCGAGTCTGGCGCCCGGTGCATGGACGGGGCATTACTTCATGATCTAGAACGATTCCCTTCACTCTATGTCTTGGACCCTCTGTATAGGAGGACGGCCGGTACGCTCGAGTCCTTTGGATCGGATGAGAGCCGAAGCGGGCCCACGGAGGGGCGATCGGGAGAGGCATCGGGACCGACATGCCGACTCTGGCGCAGTCGGGAAGGATTTGCGCTTGCTTTTTCCCCCGGATGACCATGCGGCATTTTTCCCTTTGGAGGCGCTGTCTTGCGCGGCTGAGTGCGGGATTATTGCGGTTACGTGGGAGAATCTGAGTAGTAGGCAGTCGTATCAGAATAATGCTTACCCTCCTGGCGCTTTGGTTCCTGCGGGTCCGGCTTTCCCCTGATTTTTTACGTGTATTTTCTCGGTCGGTGAGCGAGTATTTAACAACGGCCTCCTCCACACCGTCTCTCGTTCCTCCAGAGCGTATTGAGCTATTACGCGACCTTGGTGCTTTCTTCCTGCCGTTGGTCTTCCTCGTCCACCCGACCGCAGCAGCGACATCCTCCTCGAGACCAAGTCGCATTCCTGCCACTGCCCCGTCCACCTACCTACATCTTCCTCTGCTCCCCGCAGCTGCACCTCCACCATGTCCTTCTCCGGTCGTCGCTTGAGCATCCTGCGTCCGTCCAATAGACGCTTCTCGACCGGCAAGGAACTGTCCGAGAATGGTGCGTCCCTGCTCCCTGGCGACGCCTCGCCTTGCGCCATGGCGCATATACTTCCTGCCACGCCTGCGGTGTCACATCGTCGCAAGGAAGCAGTCGCATGAGCGATAGTATCGACTGTGAACAACCTCCACTGACAAACTTCTCTACAGAGCTTCGTTCCGAAACCCATCGTCAGTTCCGAACCGCCCATGAGGGGCACCGTCCCCACGCCGGTCTGGATGCCTCGCGTGCCTCCACCGGTGTCGTCTGGTGTACTGAGCGCGCCAGCGAACATGGTTACGCTGAAGACCCCTCCGACTGGGCCAACCTCGGACAGGGTGCGCCTGAGGCCGACGACGAGATCGAGGGCAGTTTCCCCCCGTCCCACGAGCATTCCGATCACCTCTGCTGCGCGCGAGTACGGCCCCACGGCTGGTATCAAGCCCCTCCGTGCGGCCGTTGCGCGGTTGTATAACGAACACTACCGTCAGGGTAAGGAGAGTCAGTATACCTGGGAGAACGTCTGCATTGTGCCTGGTGGTCGTGCTGGTTTGATTCGGATTGCTGCTATTCTGGGCAACTCGTACCTGTCGTTCCCGATTCCTGACTACTCCGCCTACTCGGAGATGTTGACCCTCTTCAAGAACGTGAGTCTCTCAACCCGTTCTCGATGCTGTCCTCATGCTCCAAAAGTAACGCTCACAATGATAGATTGCCCCCATTCCTATCCCTCTCGCGGAAGATGACCACTACCGCATCCACCCGAATAAGATCGCCGAGGAAATCGCCCGTGGTACCTCTGTACTGTTGACCTCCAACCCCCGTAACCCCACTGGACACACCATTCCCCAGGATGAACTGGCCGAGATCCAGGATATCTGCCGTGACCGCGCGACTCTCATCCTGGACGAGTTCTATGGCGGCTACAACTACACCACCGACTGCGACGGATCCACCATCAGTGGTGCTTCCAACGTGGTGGACGTGAACAAAGATGGTTCGCCTGCGATGCCCCCCCTTTCCCCACCCCCACCAGCTATACCGACGTATGATGGGCACGAAGCTAATTACTGACAGACGTGCTCCTGATTGACGGACTGACGAAGCGCTTCCGTCTACCCGGCTGGCGTATCGCCTGGGTGGTCGGGCCGAAGGAGTTCATCGATGCCCTGGGTTCAGCGGGTTCGTACCTGGACGGCGGCGCCAATGCGCCCTTCCAGGAGGCTGCCATCCCCATGCTCGAGCCGTCCATGGTGCGCACGGAGATGAAGGCGCTGCAGCAGCACTTCCGCGAGAAGCGCGACTTTGTCCTCCAGCGTCTGCACGAGATCGGCTTCCGCGTCAAGGACGTGCCCAGGCGACCTTCTATATCTGGCTCGACCTGACCTCGCTGGAACCCCCGCTGCCTCCCAAGGCCAATATCTCTGACGGACTGAACTTCTTCAATGCCCTGTTGACTGAGAAGGTGATTGTCGTGCCGGGTATCTTCTTCGATCTGAACCCTGCCAAGCGTCGGGATCTGTTCGACAGCCCGTGTCACCACTTTGTGCGTCTCAGCTATGGGCCGAAGATGGATGTCCTGAAGAAGGGTCTGGATGGTATTGAGCGGGTGATTCGTCGCGCGCGCGAGGAATTTGCGGACGATGAGGTGGCTGTGGCGGATGACTAGAGACAATTAGCTGTAGCTTTTCATGACGTAAATATTAATATATATTAATGCATCATAATACGTGTACGTGTCTTGCTGACTGTTGCTGTATAGATAAGCCTTTGTAGACTGGGATGGCGTCCACGTGACTTCCACATGCGATCCATTGGTGTCTTCCGTCATCGTCCACTTCCACCTCAACACAACCGCTTCCACCCCAGGCCACGCTCATGACCGCCCAACCAGACCTGGAATAGGGAGGGCCGTCTGCATCGTGCCACGCAGCAGATGCGCCCGCAACGATACGATGACCTGGAACCTCGACCGCATCCTTAACTACACCGTCTTCGCCTTCTTCTCAGTCATCCTCTTCTGCCTGATCCTGTTGACTCCCGTCGACGCCATCTACCAATGCTATGTCACGCAGCGACTGACAACATCTTCATAATTACCGGCGGCTACGTGGTGACCTTCTGTCTCGCCGTGCTCATCTACGCAACCCGCATCTACACCAATCGCAGCGCCCTCTCCGGCATCCCGAAGGCATGGATCCCGATCGAAAAGGAGGACGTGAGCAAGAGCGTGCGTCGACTGGTTGTTGAGGGTCTTGCGCGGAGTGCGATCGTCGCGTATCAGGCTCGACCAAGGGATACTCATGCTGAGGATAAACACGGGGCTGGAGACGGGGATGGAGATGGGGCGACGGAGGCGGAGAGCTTCGCGGACTATCCGATGCTCCTGGTCGATCGAGAAAACCCGCCCTGGGGCGAGATCGAACATCCCGGCTGGTCGTCGCCGCAGTCGCCTGATTTGCCCGATCGGCCGTACAGCACTGTTGTCCAGGAGCTGCCGAATCTGGTCGAAGCGAAGGCCGTGTCGCTTGCGCCGTTTCTCTCCGCTGCGCCGTTCGATGGCCCATCGTCGTACTCCGACAACCACCGTCTGAGCAAGAGCTTTAACAATGATGAGGGGCCGTCTGTCCCCGATACGAGGGTGGTCGACATCCTCCGACGCCCGGCCTCGATGGGTCTCCGCGAATACCTCCAGCATCTGACGCGATTGAACGTCATCCCCCACCCGGAAGCGGGGGCGGAGTTCCTGGCTCTGTACGAACGGGCGCGGTTCTCGTCGCACCGGCTCCGCGAGGAGGATTTCCGTGACTTGATGCGTGTCTTTGCGGAGCTTTTGCGCGGGATGCGCTCGCTGGATTCGCAGGTCCTTGGGGAGATACACGGCGGAGGTCGCTTTACGGAGACGGAGACAGATACGGAGTCGGTGATCGGTCCGTCTGATGAGGAGGTCGACACGGACGTGATGGATTTCCCCTATGCCGAGTCATACCCTTACGGAGATAGCGAGGGGCTATCTCGAGGCCGAAGCAATGATACCAGTCTGCGACCCTCGTCGCATGCGTCGGCGTCGACCTGGGAGGGAGGACGGTCGGTGTATGCTACACCTCCCCGACGGCGAGTGGGTGCTTATGACCCCCACCGGATGATGTTGGGCCCGCGCACGCCTCGCACGCCTCGAACTCCGTCGATGCGGTCGCTACGGCCGGTGGCGTCGAATGTGTCGGGGAGTTCTGGAGGAGTGTCATCCGTCTGGCGGAGACGCGAGGGCCGGGGGATTTACCGTATACGATTGATGTGAATGGTAATCGTGCTTAGGACGGGATGATGTTGGTTAGACTACGTTGGTATAATATGGAGACTGTACATAGAAGGGTAATAGATATGAGGATTAATTCGATAGGCCGTGACACGCCATTGACACTAACATCACCTTTCATCCTCTATTCCGCTTTTCAATCACATACTCTGGGTAAACCCGGCTCACCGTTTCTCTGACTCAGCACGGAAACAGTTCCGAGCCTTGGCGATTGATAAGATTTGCGCCTCCGCAGTTTTCAATCCAACGAACTCTCCACACCGTTCCTTTCCATCCTCCGATTTCCAATCACCCCGTTCACAGAAAACAAAGCAAAAACAAAGACAATGCAATCCCTCCTCCGCCGAGGCACCTCCTTCTTCGGAAGCTCCACGCCCTCCACCCCCACCCCCGAGTCAACAACCAACACCAACACCCAGCCCTCACCGGACACCCCCGAGGTAGAGACCGAGGCGGAGGGCGACTCCCTCGAATTCAAGACCGCCCCCTCGCACGACAAGATTTTTACAAAGGTTGACCCCGCCGTCGACGGCGAGGACTGTCTGCATGATTGTGCGTCGTGCACGGTCAAATATCCGGCCCGGTTCGAGGTTGACCAGGAGGATGAGCTGTACGGGAATGTGAACGGGTGGGCGACGCATTTGCTGGTTGCGACGGGGAAGACGGATTGGGTGCGTGATGTGGCGGATGAGGAGGGGAGTGTGATGGAGGCGGTTGAACGAGGGGGTGTTGCGCCTTCGAATGGGGTATGTTCTTCTTCCTGGACATGCATTCCATACACAGCATACCAAGATGAGATGTGGTGTGATGGGTGACGTGTGATGTATAATGTTGTGATGATGATGAAAGCGCTAACGTGGGATATATAGAAGCTGAAACTGTCCGCCTCGAACATGCCCGTCCCGGATGAATATCACTTCGCTGAGCCGGGCAATCAACCTACCAACGTCTTACTTCTCCCTGCGTTTACCATCGTCGACAATGTCACTCCAGCTCTGGTCCCAGATCTGATCACCAACTTTGTCGACCGTGCTGTCACCACCACGACGCCTCTACATGCTCTTCCTGCCGCTACACCCACCGACCCTACCACCGGCCCTACCACCGACACCACCCCGGCAACCATCACAGATGAACTCAACGAGAAACTCTCCCTCACCTCAACCTCCCCCCCGAAGGAGAAGGAGGAAATTCCCTCCCCCTCCGCAGCCGCCCCTGCCCACACTCCGCCGTGATCCTGCTCTGCTCGCAACGCACCCGCGACGCCCGCTGCGGCCAATCCGCCCCGTTACTGCGGAAGGAGTTCGAGCGGCATCTACGACCGCTGGGATTGTACCGGGACCTGGATGATGAGCGACCTGGCGGTGTGGGGATCTACTTTATCAGTCATGTGGGGGGGCATAAGTATTCGGCGAATGTGATTGTTTATCGACGGGGGATATTGTGCCGTTGACGGGGGGTCAAGAGAAGAAGACTAAGACTGAGACTGAGAAGGGAGGAGAGGGAGCAGCACAGGGCATCTGGCTGGCGCGAGTGCGGCCTGAGGATTGTGAGAATATCATCCGGTATACGGTGTTGCAGGGAAGGTGGTGAAGCCAAAGGAGCAGTTGCGTGGAGGGTTTGATCGGGCGAGGGGGGTGATTAGTTGGTGATCCTTCACTTCTCTTCTCTTTCCTTCCCTTTCCCCTGTTCTTTGTCGTTTCTTTATCTTGGTCTGGATGGATGGATGGATGGATGGTTCGGTATGGTTCTTTCGGTATTATAGCATGGCATCGGTATATACACACACTACCTATAGATAGATATAGATCAATCAATCTTCATACTAGATGCATATTCTCATACCTAGTTATGATGATCATATAATTGTGCATTAAGCTATCCATGTAGATAGGATAGATGTAGATGGGATAGCCAAGGTTCACTCAATTAAAGTCAGAGGTGACACAACCTTCCTCTAGCCCCTAAAGCCAAATCCCAACCTTCTCACTCTGCCAGGGTACATAACAATCACCATAGGTAGGAGCGTAAGTTCGTCTGTCCCACGTTGCACCCGACGCCTTCACCTCCACCGTCATGTTTATTCCCTCCTGTTTCTTTTGCTCTTCCCAATGCGTCCGTCCACTCGTCCACCCGCCGTTCCCGCCAACATACATAGATAGTCCATAGTCCCGACATACATACCTCCATCCCTGGACCACTAGACCTCTACACTAGCTAGACAACCAAGGCAAGAAGTCAAATGCAAGGAGCATCGCAGAAGAATCTCAAGGTAGGTAGCTCTACAGGCATAAAGTCCCAACCAATCAGGAGATCCGCTCCGACCGCCCTGCAGCGCGTGCAGTGTCGAAACAAGAACGAAGGCGATGTGATACTCTGCAGTGGGCAACGATATCCGTCCGCTTCGAGGAGGGGATCGCCGGATGACGCAGGATGTCAGCTGTTCGGGGAGGTGTCAGTTGGGTTGAGTTTGTGGCTTGCAGGGAGGCGTATCTCCTGTATCTCCTGTTTCTCCGGTGTGTTCTGTTTCTGTGTGTGTGTGTGTCAGTGTCTAGGAGTATATGGGTGTTAAGGAGGTATCTAGGTAGCTATGTTGTACTCTAGGTGTAATATCCTATTATCTTCTGAAGCATTGGCTCAAAGTACCGAGTACTGGGGGTTAAACATTTATGTCGTTTCTGAGACACAAATAAGCAGTATAATATCGGGTGCTATAGATCCACCGACCTCCACCTCGTAGCGCTCCTCCCTCAGACACACAATCAAAGTGAAAAAGACAGATCGCATTGATCTCACCAACCTTGACTACCTGACTACCTGCACAATGAAGTAAGCGAACAGCAACGAAACAGAATCCTTCTCGTGTCGCCCGCCACGAGCAAATGACGGCGTCCGGTCAGTCATCTCCACGCCGTCTGACTGGCGGGACAAACGGCCTGGTCGATATCACGTCGACTAGTCGAACCCCGCAATCCACCCATCATCTAGAACGCTGCTCCGGCGATCGACACCGTCTTGGGCGTCGTCATTTTCGTCGTGTCGTGTGTTGGGTAAGGTATCGGCTAGTACTGATGTATGGTATCGAGTACGGTACCAGATTACAAGTCCATACCAGTTGGGCAGGTACCTGATCGCTCACCGATGGTCTCCTAATCTCACTCCCTCAGTCAATGTCAATCAATCTGACAGCGACCAGACGGGAGCTCCCAGTTCAGCGAGGAGATCGTTTGGGTTTGAAGAATCCGGTTTTGCTCTGCTGAACGGCAGGGTCCTCGATCGAGTGTCGCGTCCATTGTCGGAGACTATCCTCCCGTGTCGTGTTGTGTCGTGTTGTGTCGTGTCTGTCGTGTCGTGTCTGTCGTGTCGTGTCTGTCGAGTGTTAGCTCTATTCATCTATTCTCGCTCGATCTCGGATCGATTCATCCCTGATTAACCAACGAATGGGACCTACCACACCTCGAGTAAAGACCAGCCCGCGTACCGAACCTTGGAACCACCCGACCATGCTCCCATAGTAAGGTACTGTGAGTGAGGTTCTACCGACCATTATCAATTCCGAGTAAGGCCTGAAACCACCGTCAGCGTAACGCCCGCTGGTTCGCTCTGGAGAATATCTCCTGTCTTATATCTCTCTGGGTCGGCTTGGCCCTACAAGTCGGACTCGTAGTACAATCGCTTTGTCTTGGTTGTGTTCAGGGATTGATTCCTCTTCCTTGTTTGTTCTTGGTCTTGTTCTCCGGAATGGATTTTTTTTACTTTTTGATTTGAAGTTTATTCTCAGGTACCTGCCGAGCATGTACCTGGGTATGGATGTATGTATCTACATCGATACATGGGTGTACCTTACCTAACCTTGGAATGAATGTATATCAACCTACTCACCCTCCAACACCGAAACCAAAAACCACAGGAAACCAAATAAACACACGCAATCAGATGGAAACCTCAGAAAAGAGAAGCATGTACGGCCGATCGCCAGCCACAGCCATCGCAGTGGCGACCGGCTCGATTCGACTCGTCCCCATCCATCACCATCACCATCATCCATCATCCATCAGCCCATCCACCCGGCTTGCGAGCGCCGTTTCCGACCTACAGTAGTGTGGCTGCCAAGGTAGAGTGATTTTTACGTTCACTCTGCACCCGATTAGTTCCTAATATTATCACTCACCCATTCTCATTATTAATTCCCGACCATTAATTGCTCCCGTCTACTACCTAGGTAGGTACCAACCTGAGACGAGACTATTGCCGGTCCACACCCCTATCAGCTACCGACCTACTCACTACATATCCTACGACAACCCACGGAGTTCTTCTCCGAGTGTGTATACCATGCGGGGATATGTACATGCACATGTACATGCACCGTGTCCATGGCATGGCAGCCCGTCCGTCTCTGTCTATCACCCGTCTATCAGCCGTCCGTCTATCGGTTCTCCCTGCGGTAAGGCTAACGACTAGGTGAATCCTTTGCATCCTTGAGGTGGATGGAGGGATGTCAAACTTGTTTACTCCCGTGTTATATTGCGCTCGTGATGGTTGACTTTTCTGCTTCTCGCACGATCGGTGTAGATGGTTACTCTTCTTGTTCTCTGGGTGGTCGTTTTTTGAGGATGATCTTGGCTGACGTGGCTTGGCTTGATCGATCAGTCTGTACTCTGTAGATATGGTCGTTGGGTATCCTTGTATATCCCAGGTAGTCTTCAATCATCGAGAACAAGGCGGAAGGTTATTTGAACCCACAGCCAAGTCAAAGATAATATTACAAGACGACAAGATACGAGTCCACAGGTATCATCATTAACCGTCATTACCAGCTTAGACATCGATCAAGGAATCGTTCTGGTCCAATCGACACAGCATTCATTATTACTTACAAAGCACTGGAAGCAAGAAACAGTGCACTACATCTTGCCCACGCAAAGACAGAACAGTAGATAGTAGGTATCAAAGCACTCAAAACGCCGCTCCATATAGCCTTTTCCAAGACACGCAACACAGAAAGGACAGAGCAGAGGGAAAGGAAAGTAGGTCTGTAACAAGGAGGGATATCACGCAGCAAAATCGTAGACCGCAGAAAAAGCCAACCAACCCAGGAAAAGCAGGAGCGGAGCAGAGTCAAGTAAAAGCACAGCGACTAAAGTGTAACATCAATCAGAACCAAATTCGTAAACGGGCATCATGATACACGACGACTCAACCGCCCGGCCAGAATCGATCACTGTATCGGATCGGTTCAATCCTCCCAACCACGCTGAGTTGAAGACCACGTGCGCGACACTGTGCGCCGGTCTGTCGTTGGATAAGGGTACATAAAGAATGGCACAAGTTACAGAAGACTGGCGCGCCAGTTATCCCACCCCCAGGAAGCCCCAGTCGGTCCCCTCGGGCTGGTTCAGAATCCGAGCCTGCTGCTGTTTATATTGGTATGCCTGGGGATAGGTAACCATAAGCGCATGCCCATCGGCCGCAGGAACGCCCGGAAACGACTGTTGGAACTCTGGTGACACATAACCAGGACGGTTTGAATCATACCGTTGTTGCATGAGCTGCATGTACTGCTGCTGCGCCTGCTGCACGTCCATCGGGGTCGTGTTCGGCACGCTGTGCGTGACGATCGGCGCCGCGTCCGGCACGGCGGGCACCTGGGTGATCTGGATCGGTTGCGGGGGGTAGAATTCGTGCGTCGGCGTCGACGTCTGCGGGTAGTAGGGCTGCTGCGCCAGGAGGTACTGTTCGTTTGGGACGGCGGTCACCGGCGGCGGGTAGGATCGTTCGGGGGTGAGATCCTCCGAGGGCGTGCGGTTCATCGCCCCCGGCGGGTGGGAGCGGTTTTGGTGTTTGGTCAGGGTGGTTTTGCGACAGAAGCTGTGGGAGCGATTAGCGGAGGGGATGGGGCATCGACCGTGCACGGGGCACGTACCTTCTCTCGCACATGGGCTCTTGACAGATATAGGGTCGTCGACCGGTGTGGATCCGGCGATGACGGGCCAGACTGGACGACTGGAGGTTGTTAGTTTCGAGAGATAGCCTCGAGAGGGTGCAGTTGTGAGTTATGTCGGGGAGAAGTGGATGGAGCTGATGTAGGCAAAGGAAGGCAAAAGTATGAGGGCATACATCGGAAAAAGCTTTGTGGCATCCTTCATGGTCACAGACGTGAGGCTTCTCGCCCGTATGTGTCCGGGAATGTACGGTCAGGGCACTGCGCTGGATGAAGCTCTTGTTGCAGTCCTTGAACATGCAGTGGTAGGGGCGCTCATTGGTGTGTATTCGATAATGGCGACAGAGGTCTGATTTGCGGTTGAAGGACTGGCCGATGGGTCAGTCACTAGCTCGAGTGGAGTCGTTTCGGTGAAACTCGGTGCTGGGGTGGAAATTACCTTCCCGCACTGTTCCCAGGAACAGTTGAAGTCGCGTCCACTCCCTGGTGCCATGCTTGCGGGGTGGATGGTGGAAGGGATCCGTGGAGGCTGATGAGAGAGGAACGACAGGTGGAGGGACGATGTGGTGGGTGATTCACGCTGCAGTAAAGAAAGGAAGATGGAGTGGGAGCAGAAGAGTCGAAGTGGGAAGTGGATCAAGATAAACCAGGAGAATGACCGTCAATTAAAAACCCGAGGACTTGCAGCGGCGACCATTGGAGGTCTGGCCAGCGAGTCACAGGCAGGAGGGTGATGGATCGAATTTGCTGGAGGCGGCCAGCATAGTCTTCACGCCCTCTCGGGGGGCAAAGGAATAGCCGTGGGATTAAGCAGGATCGGAATCACACGGTGGACCAGAGGATAAGACCAGGGCCGGATAATCTGCAGCGGACGAGGGGACGAGGGGCGAGAGGAGGGTAGGGGAGAGTGCGTGGAAGGAGGGTGAATGTGATACGGGCAGATGCGGCGGTTTTGCTGCGGGTTGTACTCCGACAGGCACGCTGGTCGGGGAGGAAGAATAAGAAGGACGGTGGAGACGACCGACGGCGGATGATAGTCGACTTAATACCAGGGCGAGCGTGAGATGCGCGTGCTGACTCGATTTATCTTCCAATCGGTTGACGATTATTCTTTTTTTCTTTTCTGGTTTTTTAATAATCAGAGGAAAGAATAATCCAGCGGATTTTGTTTTTCTGCGAGATATTAATCTGAATAATTATTGTTATTATTGTTATTATTATTATTCTGCTGCTTGGCATTATTCCTTTTGGCGTTGGGCCAGGTAATTTACCCCGTACCTTACGTACGATACGAGGTGGAGGACGACCCCGCCTAGTGCGCTTATCCTCTATCGGCCCTTCTTGGCATCTCCTACCCCAGAGGGTCGGAGGGGAAGAACTGGTTCAACGTTTCTGCTTCGTCGAGTCGTCGGTCGGACGATATTGCTTTCGGACTGTCTGACTTTCTTGGTTACGAATGCTCGGGAAAAGGGCAACTCCTTGGAAAATACCAAACCTCAGGGCGAGTCGAGTCCCAGTTCCAGGTCGAGCGACGGAGGACATGCCTAAGGAACTAGGTACATCCATCCAGACCCCGTCGCTCCCCAAGGAAGTTAAGTGTCGTACAGGGGGGATGGAGAAGGGTTATTCTTAGGATCCAGTCGTCTCGAAACCTAAGCAGTGACCAGCACCGTCTGCCAGAACCAGAGTACCAGTACCTGTACCTGTACCTGGACGATCCGATCGGTCGGGGCGGACCACGGTCCATACCTCGATATCGGTGGGAGGTTCCCGTTGCACCCTCCACGAGAGTCACCGACATCGCCATCACCGGGAAAACAAGAATCCAGGAGCCGCCAAATGCCAATAAGACGCAGAGCATTCTCGATGACTATCAACTTGGCCCAAGGGTTGCCCGTCCTGGACAGGTTTCCACCGGCGCTCATTGGAAAAGAGGGGGGGGCGGGGCTCCACCAGGCCGACTGGTGCCTTAAGCTGGTCCGGGACTAGAGCGGTCCGCCAACCCAATCACCACGGAGCCCCACTTGCGCGGGCTGGCCCTGGACCCAATCCACGAGTCCCGAACCCCATTAGCCTGCTGCCGCTCCGTCGATACCTCTGTGTACCAGTATCGTACCTGTCCGGTATTGTCACCCCCAGCTCCCTCAGAGGCCATGAGCCATTAGGTATACTACCTCAGGTACTCCGATACTCCGACAGGGGACATACCCCTCTTTGGCTGGACTCTGGGCTTGTCTTGTCGTCTGGTTCTCGCGTCGCATCTCACTATCATCGCGATTGATCCTGCGAGCGGCTTGTACTAGCGGCCGTCCAGGCAAGATCTCCTGAGAATGGCGGGATATGGCGGTGTTGCTGCTTCTGATAGGCCCTCCGCCTCATTGGTTCGTACGGAGTAATGATCGTAGCAGCTCGCCCTCCCACCGTTATCAGGAAACCGTCCAACTTCATCCCGATACTCTACTCTGGACAGCGGGAAGATGAACAGGCAACCTGGAGCAGGAGCAGAGCATGGATGGACTACTGCGACAGACGCACGACAGCCAAGGCAGGTCGATCTCCCCAACATCGGATTCCACTGGCTCTTGTGCGACCCAATGAAGTGAGGGAGTCGGTATACTTATTTAGGCCCCGAAATAACTGGGGACGGCCGCTAATCAGCGGTGCCATCATTATTATGATCACTGCCGCAGATTGACAGGGCCATGTCAGGGCCATGGGTCGTGGACGGCTGGCTCGGCATCAATCAGAGCCCCCGAGGCACGCCCGCAGTGGGAAGACGTGTGGGAGAATTTGAGACGTGGAGAGCGACAACGGTGACTGGATGGCCTGTACCGGCAAAGAAACAACACCCAGCAGGTAAATTCAACCCCGACGGAAGCGACCAGCAAGGGATGTCTTCTCCCCTCATACTCAGAGTGGTTCCGTCCATTGAAGTGATCGCACCCGATGCCCGAGGTTCATACTGGGGACTGGCTGGTACCAGTACGGTATTACTTGGGGAAGGTCCTGGAGGGAGGCCTAGTAGTCCGAAATGCGCCCAGTAGGTAGTCGCAAGCCAGTAGAAGTATCCGCAGTACAACCAGTCCAGACCTGCGAGGAGCACCAGCATGAGCTTCCCAGTTATCATCCTCCATTCCGGTTCTCACCTCGTACAGAGTACATGCGGACGATTACTGTCAATCAGCCACTCCACTTGTGGTGGATTCCTAGAATTCGCCGTGGGAGGTGCAAACCTAATACGTCATCGCTCCCAAACGCTATCGTCGCGGACTGTTCGTTCGTCCAGCTCCAGCTCTCCCCCACGTGGCTGTCGCACCCCCATCGACGAGATGGTCCTAGGATTGTCGAGGCTTGTCCTCGAACAAGGCAATCAGACGGCCCCGACGAGGCAGCCCGCCCTCTCTCTCCGCTCGTTTGGAGATTGGGATAATCACGATTGATCGAGGGCCAGGGAGAGAGAAGCTTATGGAGACCTCCAACGCTGGTTCACTGGCGATGCAGACGGGACACATCCAATGAGGATCTGCGCCCGTCGTCTTGATACACCGCACCGTCGATTGCATCTCGCAGTCCAGACGCACACATCCTGGAATAAGTTCTATCGTTTCACACACCTAGGTGATCCTGTGGATTCCACTGTTACCCACATGGTGCAGCAATCAAACTCCGCGTCGGCCTGTCCCGTCCAACCAGCCAGTCACTCCTGCACCAGTTTCCTATTCGCGACAAGAGTGATGGTTGCATGGGCTGTCTCCGTTGAGGGAAAATACAACCAAAAATTTATCGAATCAAGAACGTTGTGAAGCTTTCAATTTCATCTCGGCGTCCAGCGCAGATCACAATATTGGCAGTGGGTTCAACGACGGCCAAGGGGCGGAGGGAGGTCAACCGTCGTGAAGCGGAGCCAATGATCCGGAAGATATATGGAAACTGCGCGTCTATGGTTGGATGAAGCAGGGGAAACCGTTTCCAAGGTTTGATGGCGAGCATGCCTTACATACGGATTGACAGACTACTTTCAGACGGTCCGAGGTATTCCCTTATGATGGGAAGGTCCCTCGTCCCCTCTCTGACCAGCGGCGTTATTATACTTTGTTCGTTCTCCGGTCACTCCGTCGCCAGCCAAGGGTCGCGACAGGGGTCCTTCGGGAGGGAAAGTTAAGGCCCGTCAAGAAAGTGGGAGGGAGGCTTGGGGAGGAGTCAAACGGGAGATGTGAAGCTGGGTCCATGGTACGGGCGAGCGGCGCTTGAACGACTAAAGTTAAAGAGACGCCATCGCCAGTCTCCACTTCCCTACATCGATTCACCTCAACAGACGTCCGGTCCCTGTCCGTCTCACGTCTGATTCGGAGTCCATCGGTCGGAACGAGGTGACAGTTACTGTGGGGAGGAGATAGATCACGATGGCGAAGACTGGTCCGAGGAGGTTGCGAGGCTCGGCAGAGCGGCGATCTGACGAAGTATCTCGTGAAAATTTCTTGGACATTCTTTCTGCAAGATTGCAAGATCCCGGGGGAAAGGATAATCGGCAGCGGCGAGCATGAGCATGATCATAGTGAGGGATAATATGATTGTCTGGAGTTGCGGGGTAGTCAATCAAGAGCCACATTGTCAGGGAGGTAACAATCATACTCCCTTGGCGTGGTCTCCCCTGTAGACAGAAGCTTCTGCATGGGACGGCATTGATGGTGGTGAATCGACAGGAGTCGTGCAGATGTTGTCGTACGGATCGTTGGAGGAGGACGGCGGTGGTGGTTGATGTGGTTGGTTGCCGGTGCCCATCCAGTCAACCCCGATGGACTGTACATACCTAAGGTACCTCAGGTACCTCCTCAGGTACACTCCTCACTCCCTTCAATCGACATCCCCCCTCCATCTCTCCCCGATCAAATCCCTGAAGTCAATCCTCCTGCAGAGATGGCCCCCATCGATCCATCATCCCTCTGCCGAGCTCGCCTCTGCGCCGTCCAAGAGGTACACCGAGAATATGCGCTTTTCCCATCGCCACGCGGCGCTTAGAGTTATCTAGCACCGTACCCCAATCCTTTGGAAACTCTGCTAACAGCACCCATCAATGACAGCCCGGCGTGAGCAGTTGGCCACATTGCTTGCGCTGCAGGAGCGACACTGGGACTAGTCCTGTATGCTGCCGATCCCTGACGAAGCCTTCCTTCTGATCGAGCCAGAATTCTACGGAATCCACTGCCCCATTCAGTGCGATGTGCCTCTCTCAGCCCAGCACCGGTCGCCCGTGTGGCTCATCCAGACCCCGATCGCAGCGGGCGAGCGAAACCCGGGGCGATCATAACACTCATCCACTCACCCCTTCTTGTGTATGCGATGGATGAATGGCTGTTGCGACTGAAAGGTTGAAGACCGTAGCATTTGACTTTACTTTGGCCGAGCCTTCGCTGTCGCCATCGCCGCGGCATCATCCTCATCGTCGCGGTGCTGACAGGTGCTGATGGAGGATTACTTGCGGATTCTGGTTGATTGCGAATAATGGTCTGTCTGGCGCGGCGTGGAGACCACAACGTCATCTTGCTGCGACGAGGACGACGGTTACCGCCTCTCCTCTCCAACCCAAGGACCTGGTCGTTGGTTCAACCCATGCAGGTGGGAGACATCATGTGTGTCGCATTTCCGCACTCGACTTGTCGGCCCCTCGTATTCTGTCTGGTCCTTACCCACCTGGTTTCCATGCTAACGCGACCTAGGCAGTTCCGTCGAGATTCTCATATTGCAACCGACATTCGCCCTCCCAGAACATGGACCCTGAACCTGGAGACAGCCACGAGGGGGATCTGTGATTGACCAGGATGGAGAAGGCGGAGATGAGGAGATTGTTCGCAGCTCCTGTGATGGCAACTGCATCACGACCGGCCCAAGGACCAAGAACTTAATTCGGTGAGCTAACAGCTGCTAACGGACCAACTGACCCCCAGGTTGTGTGTTTATTCCCCGCAGCCTTGCCGCAGTGAAACCCGCAACTCGTCCGGCCTTCCTTTTCCCCCAACCCCCATCCTGGTCCTGGTCGGAGTCAAAACCCTGGTTTTATTACAGCACACCCATTGTTGGTTGGTCGGCGAGGGGTGGAATTATGATCCTCCTGCCTTGACTCGCTTGTTCGCCCATGTCCTTTCTCCGCCGGGCTCCTATCGAACAGCCGCCAGGATTCATTGGTCGCATGTCGGCAACAGATAGATGGATGGGCCATCGAGACGAGCAAGAGAGCAAGCGACTGTGAGCGGAGCGAAAGGAGCGATACGGGCTGCTACTACCCCTAGCACCAAGCAGCATACCCCGCATTCTTGGGCAATCCTCCTCTTGGTTTCGGTCTCGCTCTTACTACTACTACTGCTTGGTACAGCCCACTGCGCACGCCCCAAAGTAAATCACGGAAGGGCCGGCGACGGCGCAGCCTTGATGGAGATGGATCGCCGCGGCCGCCAACACCACACTAAATTAATTCTCCTGCGTGACGGCTGGAGACTGGAGACACTAGGATATCATGCAGTTTGAGACTAACCGCCCACCGCTTTTGTTGCGATCATTGTGATTGGAGTGGTCGGCAGATGACTTGCAGCTCTTGTTGCTTCCTTCCTGTGGCCGGTCGTGTTGTTCATTTGACCCCCAACTCCTGACGTTTAGCTTCCCTGGAAGAGAAATCATGGGGGACATGGGAAGGGCGGTGATGCTATCGCACATGCTGCAGCAGCAACACCAATGGCCCGGGGGGGGGGGGGGTTATCTCCACTCGGGCAATTGAGCCATTGGCTCATCCTGCATACGATGGTGATGGTCAGGATGTGTTTCATGCGGAAGCGAAAATCAATAGAAGCGATAGAGGCGCTTGTAGCTCTTAGTATTACGACGACCTATCGTGATGGTGAGGTTTATTTTCGTCTTCGCCCCTTTCCATCTATTATTATCGTTGTGGAGGAGTGCCCCGATAAACACTCGCTAGAGAACAGATACATATGTATGTAGGTAGGTAGCTTGGCATCGTCCACCCGAGTGGCAAGAAGCCCACGTAAAATCTCCGATTGCGTGTCTCGTGCGCCAACTCCAGTCGATGTCAATCTGGGACGGCGCGAGAGCGACTTGGTTCGGTTGGCCCTCCCCTAAGGAGGGAACTTAATTTGCCTCGCGATCGAATGATCGCACTGCTGGGGCCACAATCGCCCTCCTTAGGGTGGTAGATCAGTGACGGCGACTGCGACGGCGACGCTATGAGGGTCGGTACCTAGGTCGGAGTCGTCGTAGTACGGTGGTGAACGGACCGAAGCCAAGCGCGTGGCCTGGAAAACCGTCAAAGTCTCATTCCCTGGCGAGCAGAGACGATCAACGTTGGGCTCGCATCGCGCGTCTGTGATAGGGCCGGATTCTCTTCGGTTGCATAGATGGCTTGAGCTCTGGGTGAATAAGATGTGAGGATGTAGGAGTGAAGCGTCGTCTGTCTGACCATTTGGCCATACACCAACGAATCCTCCGACCACGAATGATACCGTCAGACTTGATATTTCCAAAGAATCAGAACCAGACTTTGCGATTCATAAATCGAGGCTAGTCCGTTAGCTACTACCTAGTTAGCCGGTGCTAATTTTGGAGAGCTGAACTGTCGGTGAACCCTTCGTCGCGGCTGGACCGACGTCATTGATCTCGTTTAGCGCGGCGCGAGATGGAATTTCGGAACATTTTCTAATTCCAGTTCTTACTGTTCGTTTCCGTTTCGTTCTGTCGTTTCACTTCGATAGTACCTATCCGCTCGGTTTTTGGTAGGTGCTGGCAAACAAGCGGGACGGGTGTGTCCCCTTACAGATTGGAAGCGCAATCTGAGGTGGGCGGACGGAGTTCACGGGTTGGCAATCGCCGTTTTTGATCTCCTGCCCGTCCAGTCGGTCTCCACTGATTGCGATATAAGCCTGGTTGGAGATGTGTTATCTTGGGGCCCACGGCGATCATTCCATTTGCTTTTCCCAGCCCTGAAGGATGGACTATCGAGTCTCAGCTGGGAAGCCACCAGATTAAGGCTTGGGAGGGATCGAATGTACCTAGTGCCGTAACATCAGGTTTAGAATAATAATATGCTTGTCAGTTAAAGGCATGGATCTTGATATGCGATCGCTCTCGAGTGGCTGTGTTTCTCCTTCGTTCTTTCACCTCTCACTCGATGATCCGCGCCGCCGCTTTCGCTTCCTTGCTGACGGGCTTGTTCCTCCAGGCTGGTGGTAGTAAAGTGGAAGTGGAATGGGAAAAAGATACCGGCGGTGATTATCACGGTGTTCCAGGGGTTCAAACACCGCCAGCCGGTTTGTTCGAAGTGTCTGGACGTCGGTCTGTCTTTACCCGTTCATCCATCTCCCGGCAGGGTTGTTGTTGATTCTTCGTACCAGGGGTCCAGCCGGTCATAAGACATATGATATACCCTGCCAAACCGCTCCACGGCTCGCTTGTTTCCTTCCAAGCGATTCTGATTCGCCTCACATGACCCAACGCCAAGTGAGAGAAAGAATCTGAAGCGATTCGCTCGGGAATCGTGACCAGACAGGACAAGCTCGTATACTGCTTTATTGCGCTCCCCTCATCCTCCCACTGTCCAGGGTGTGATGGTGAGATGGCTGGCATGCCACGTGAGCGACTCCATTCCAGGGACCAAGACTGAATGATTCATTTATTCGTTCGTTCCCGGCCGGTTGGCCGGCCAGCCTTCCAGACCACCGCCGCCGCCGCTATCGAGATAACCCTGGTCGGGACCGGGATTGATACAACTCGAGTGTTTGTGAGACGGCCGCCCTCGGCGCGATGCGCTGCGCTGCGACGCGATGCGACGCTGACTGGGCCGATTGATGGGATAATTTCGGAAGGCTTGCATGGGTGGTGGGAGCTGCTGTGGCTCCAACCCCTTTCTGTGTGGCACCATCGCGACGATTTCCTGTTTGCAAAGGCCAGGGACGACTGCGACCGCCGGTCGAGTCTCCCATTCGGCTGGTTTGGTTTCCGACGCGGACGACAGGATGGTTCCCGGTTTTTTCTTAGCCCGGGTGTGGGTGTGTCTGCGCAGCAGGGAGGGGACCGGCCACACCACACACACCGTTTAACGCGGCTCGCACGGTAGTCAGGTACCGAAGTACGCACGTCCTTGCTTCTACCTGACTTCCATGCAGCACGGCCTGTGATCCTCCCTGAATGGCGAATTGTGAACATCGGCAACTCGCGGTTCGTCGCGTCGCTGCGTCGGCGTCCCAGGGGTGGGTGATGTCATTCCCCGACAGCAACTCGACTTGCCTGGAGGAGTCTGCATGCATGCAGTTTTCGTCGTCTCACATTGGTGGCTCGTAGACCAACAGCCTTCCAGCAGAGCCGCCACGTCAGTCTCACTGGTCGAGGGTGTCCAGGCCGCCAGGATGCTTGTTGGCCGCTGCTTCGCTCCAAGGCCGGGGGGCAAATAATACGAAAATGAATGTCCCGATTGAGAGGCCATCGTGTCTCGGCAAACCGCCCCAGAGCTTTTGTGATGGTTCTCTAGCTTGGTAGGATTGCCAAGCGGACCCGTGTTCTTTATTAGGGTGTGAGACAATCAATCAATCAATCAATATACGCGATGTAATGGTGTCTTCGTCGGCACTAGGGTTCGGCGGCGTTAGTTTGGTCTTTCCACGGAAAACACCAGCAAGCAGGGGAGGGTCTGGCAAGATCCACCGCAGTAACCCGTATTGCATCCTGTGTAACGTGCTGGCGGCGCTGTTTGCCTGCGACGGCCGGGGACCGTCCCCGACAGTCGTCTCCCACGGGCGAGAGATGCGATGTATACGGCACGTGACAAAGTCTTACCTAAGCATCCCTAAACTCATCGGGGACACCACCAGTAGCTGGGCAGGGTCTGGTCGACATCGACATCACCTCACCATCCACATTCCTTTTGGTCAATTGAGTCAGCATGGCCAATTCCTCCCAGGATGACCTCGCCAACCAGGTCTTTGTTCTGGTCACCGGCGCCAACAGGTAATCGTGCCACTTCCCTCCACCTCCGCCTCCGCAGCAGGCTCTCTGCCTTCAAGGAATATCGTCGGATCCTAACATACGCCCGCGCCTGTCGGCCTGACCATCGATCAGTGGACTTGGATTCTCAATCTGCTGCCGCCTAGCCAATGAATTCCTCGGCAACAGCGAACGCGCCGACCAGTCCTTGACCGTCATCTTCACCACCCGCGGCACGAAGAAGGGCAACGACACCCTCCGCCGACTGCAGGACTATCTCCGCACCATCTCCACCGACGCCTCCAACCGAGTCACCTTCCTCTCGAGAATGTTGACCTGACGAACCTCCTCTCCGTGCGCGCGCTCTCCCGCCGCCTGAACAGCACCCTCCCGAAGCTCGACGCGATCATCCTCAATGCCGGTCTCGGTGGCTGGACCGGCATCAACTGGCCCGTCGCCATCTGGGGCGTCTCTGCACCGATCTCGTCCACCAGGTCTCCTGGCCATCGTTCAAGGTCGCCCCCGCCGGCGTCGTGACAGACCCCCAGACCCCGTCGTCCACCTCCATCGACGAACCGCGTCTCGGCGCCGTGTTCTGCGCAAACGTCTTCGGTCACTACATGCTCGCGCACAACGTGATGCCTCTCCTGCGTCGCTCCGCCCTCACCCTGTCCCCCGATCAACCCGGCCGCATCGTCTGGGTGTCCAGTCTCGAAGCCACCGTCTCCCTCTTCGACGCCGACGACCTCCAAGGTCTCCGCACCACCGCCCCCTATGAGTCCTCCAAGGCCTTGACCGATGTCCTCGCCCTGACCGCCGACCTCCCCAGCGCTGCCCCCTGGGTGCAGAGCTTCTACGCCGTTGACGACAACACCACGAAACCCACACAATCAACCCCCTCCTCGACCTCCCCCTCAGACCCAAACATGTACGTCGCCCACCCGGGCATCTGCGGCACCGGCATCCTCCCCCTCTCCTGGCCGCTCTTCTACGCCATGCTCAGCCTTCTACCTCGCTCGTCTCCTCGGTTCCCCCTGGCACACTTTATCCACCTACATGGGCGCCTGCGCACCCGTCTGGCTCGCCCTGTCCGCGCAGAGCGTCCTCGACGCTGCAGAAGCCACCTACCGTCGTTGCGGGGGCGGACGCGCCAAATGGGGTTCCTCGTGCGACCGTCTCGGTCGGGATTCGGCTGCATCCACCGAGACCGATGGATGGGGGTATGGTGGAGTGGTTGGGCCCGCGGTCGTGAATGCGGATCGCACCCGGCGGCGGAAGCGTGGTGTTAACGATCTCACTGCGGAGGAGAAGGAGAATTTCGAGGAGCTGGGGAGGACGTGTTGGAAGCAGATGGAGGAGTTGCGGCGCGAGTGGGATGGGATTCTGGATCGGGCGGAGCAACAGCAGCAGTGAGCATATTGTGTCTGTAAATAGACTGGATTGGGGGATGTTTATTTGTTTGTTTGGGAGATGTGAAGATAGATCCTACGCGTACCACAGAAGATCAAGTGGTGTATGCATATACATAGTTAATACTAATTAATTCATGTACTACTATTATTGCTCTCATCATCGCGGCCACGGAGTTCGTGTCATTCACAGCAACATGCAAGCGTGTTCGTGGTATTGATTGTTGGATATTTTATTTGATCTCTGCCTCCCATATTTACATCCCGATAACCCCGTTCCCACATACACCATTAAAAAGCGGTTAGAAGCAGAAAGCAACAAAGAGAAGAGAAGGGACGAGTCGGACGGAGGGATTCAACACGCGGAGATAGGATGAAGGAGAAGAAAGGGTAGGTGGAGGGCGGGTGAGGAAGAGAACATCAGAAAAGAAACAAGTCAAATTACTAAGGGCTGGAAGAGGGCGGGAGCCGAGATCCTCCACTCTCGCCATCAAGGCGTTCAATGAATGGACGTCGGGGAAGAGGATGGTAGAAGGGGCGGATGGAGGTGAAGGTAGAGAGGGGAGTCCGCCGGACGATCAAAAAGGGCCATGTGGTGTTTTTATGGCCGCAAACTCAAAACACAGCTGAAAATCAAGCGAAGCAAAGACAACGACTCCGATTCTATGCATCTGGGCGGTGTGAAGGGAGGCGACTCAAGCAAGGTCCTCGAGGACATGTCAACGTGAAAAGGGAGATTACATGATAATAGCAGGAACTGGGCCAAACACGTTAGTCTGTCTATTCCAATGACCCAAAAAGATTGATGAACTCACCATCAACGTTCTGCTTGATGCTCTTGTGCGGCAGGATGGAGCCACCGTTGACGTAGACCTCGTCAGCGATGGTCACATCGTCACCCAGCACGGTGACGTTCTCCAGACGAGCCCACTTGCCGACGGAGCTGTTCCAGCCGACAATGGTGGGACTTCACCCAAGCGTGGTCCTTGACCTTGCTGTTCTCGAGGAGCACGCATCGCTGCAGACGCACACCATCCCCGACAACGACATTAGGACCGATGACCACATTAGGGCCGATACGGCAGTTCTTGCCGATCTTGGCGGAGGGGTCGACCATCACGTTTCCACCGTAGACGTACGGCTCGGAGTTGGCGGCCAGGAGCTTAGAGTTGCGCTTGGCGAGCGAGGTGAGGTAAAGGCAGGTGCCGCTGAGGAAGTCCTTGGGCTGACCAACGTCCATCCAGAAGCCCTCAAGGTCGAAGGAGTGGAGCTGGCCGTCGCTGCAGATGGCGGGGAAGGTCTCCTGCTCGATGGAGGTCGGGCGCAGATCGATGCGGTTCAGCACGCTGGGTTGAGGATGTAGATACCGGCGGTTGATGCGGTTGCCGACGAACTCCACGGGCTTCTCAACGAAACGGTCGATACGGGAGGCGTGGTTGGGCTTGTGGACCACCACACCATACTTGGACGGCTCGTCGACCTTGGTGACGACAATGGTACCCTCGTCACCGTGGGCCTTGTGGAACTCGGCGAGTTGCTTGAAGGGGAAGTCACAGATGATATCGGAGTTCAGGACGAAGAAAGGCGAGTCGTCCTTGCCCAGGATCTTCTCGGCCAGCTTCAGGGGGCCGGCGGTGCCGAGGGGCTCGGTCTCCACGGAGAACTCGATGTTGACATTGTATTGCTCCTCGTACTTCTTCAGGGCCGCGACCATGACATCGGGGCGGTAGTAGTTGACAGCCAACACGATATCGGTGACACCCGCCGCAGCCAAGCTCTCGACTTGGTGCAGGATCATGGGCCGGTTGCCGAATTCCACCAGGGGCTTGGGGAGGGTCAGGGTCTGCGGACAGGGTCGCAACGGTTAGCTCAGGGAATCTGGGGTTCTGCAGGCCGCAATGGGAAGGAATGCATCTGGTATGTTGGGGGAATGATCGTCGGCGGGGTGCCTGAACGGCCGGCAGGAGGGGGGGGGGTCTCAGACGGGGTGCTCACCAAGGGCCGCAGACGGGTACCAAAACCTCCGACGAGAATAAGAGCTGCGAAGACGGTCAGACGGGGCGATTGTGGGGGACGGACGCATGGGAGAGACCTACCCTTCATGATTGCGGTGGTATGGGACTGTGTTGAGCGACGAGGAAGGGGCGGGGTGGTGGTGGTGAACGAGTGACGGCGAGTTGATGAGAGCTGGCGGAAAGCGAAAGGGGGGATCGAGGGGAAGGAAAAGTCAATCGGGGAACGGGCCGAGGAAGCGACAGCACGCAGCGATGGAGAGCGAAGCGAGCGAGTTGAGGAGTTCACGGCGTCGGGGGGCAGACAATGACAGCTCACCGGGAGAGAAGCAAAAGGGAGGAGAGGAGAGGAAAACGAAAGAATTATAATATAGCGATGAAACTACTCGATCCGATCAGACCAGCTGGCGTTGAGGCTGTGACGGTACCGTTACCGCCCCCGTGCCTGCCCGCCCCCTTCCAACCCTTACGTTTGCGGCAAGTGGGCGCCACCGGCCGGCACCTCCATACAGCCGCCGTACCAGGTAATCTATGCCGAATGGGTCTGGAACCCCTGGGATTAATGTCACTCGCCGTTGTTCAACCACCGCTCATATTCTTGTCCTCCGTATGGGTTGCGTACGAATGCACTCATGTCATCCGATCCCTCCGCCCCCTTGATCGTCGCCATTGTTGTCGGCTGCGAACCTCCCCCTGCGGCCCATGGACATCCAGGACCTCTCCCAGCCAAGGCCACATGGGGAGGGTGGGAAGCCACCGGTGGGTTGCATCCCGTCTGGAACTCTCCCCCGTCGCACTGGGGAGACTGGGAATGTGATTGGGGAGTTCGCTCGTCCACTAGTCGACTAGTCGCGCCCATACTCGTAACCAACGAACTGGAAGGCCCGAATCAAGGACTCCTGCTGTACGGGGGACTCCTGTTGCAGCCGCGCTCCAGTCGTACTTTGTTGTGTCCAGCCTTTGGGGTTGGGGGTCAGGTGAGGCTGCATACATAGTCCACACGTCGTCCCCCGGCACCAGGGCCGATGGCCTGATCAGTCCCTTGCCACTGGGTTCATCGGATCAGATGGCACAGAATTCTCCTCCGGGTTCTAAATATAAATTCACCTTCTGGTGTATCCGGGGGCAGCACAGTCATCGGACCACGTTTCGCGCCAGGGCTGGCGCTCTCACCGCCTGCCGGATCCGGCGGGCCATCCACAAAGTGGCGGATCCACTCGTGCACTTTGCTCGCTTTCACCAGCGGCAGATCATCGCTCTTGGCGCCACTCGCACGGTGCTGGCATCGCGATGGAGCCTCCTTGCACTGTACCGTCCCCCAGTGTCCGTCAATCGACCCGCTGTCGGTGGAGGAGCTCGACCGTCGTGATGCCCCTCCGCAGGCTCTGCCCGTACACCCGTTCCCGGAAGGTGCCCAGTCCTACATGCGCAACAACACAATGTCTCGTGGCTTCAGCGCTGCCAATGTCTCTGCCAGCTCGTGACCGGCCCTCTCCTCGGCTCCCTGCCGGGACGCATGGTTCGGGTTCGTGGGAGGCAACCAGAAGGTTACCCCAAAC